>JASSUY010043202.1:0-43380 GCA_032466535.1 Forpus xanthops | reverse complement strand
CAGGGGGGTTGTGCACAACGTGTTCGGGACTTGGTATGAGGTGATGGGGGGGGCACTGCATAGTCAAGCTTGGTATCAGGTGATGGGGTGGCACTGCGTGGTGTGGCTAGGTATCAGTGAAGATTTGCTGTATTCTCTTTCCTTGTATTTTCTTTTTTATTATTATTGGTGGTAGCAGTAGTGATCTGTGTTATACTTAAGTTGCTAAACTGTTCTTATCTCAACCTGTGGGAGTTGCATTCTTTTGATTCTCCTCCCTATCTCCCCAGGACTGGTGAGGAAAGAGGGAGGAGTGAGTGAGTGACTGCATGAGCTTGAGGGCCTTAAACCATGACAAAGATTTACATCACCTAAAAGGATCCTGAAGCAGCATAACAGTAAGTGACCCACCACAATGCCTCCCAGAAAAGCTGTGTATTTGTCTGCATGGAGGTGAGCTTCCAGCCCACTGCAATTTCTTAGGGTTGCAAGGAAATTTTAAGACCTTCATTTTCTGATGTCTTGCTCAGATCAAAGACATAATCTGGTCTAAATTTCTTATACTTAAATCTGAATACTGACATATAAATCATACCTGATTTATCTATTTCTGTATTTGGTGCAGTAACTACAATGAAACCTAAACTGACTTAATGCATATAATAAAAATAGCTGAAAAAGACATTTTTCAGTGTTTCAAACTCTGTGTATTTAACTTAGAATCAGGCTGTAAACCTCTGTTCTAATTACTTTTTTGGACACATTAGGCAAGTAGTTGCCTATTTTATCTAAAGCTGTTTACTTAAGACTTCACAGTAATTGAGAAATAAAATGTGGCTCAAAAAGCCAGGGGCAAAGGCGGAAGACTTTGTAACACTCAACTTTAGATTCGTAACTTAGACTAGAAGGGAACAGCTCTCCTAAAATCACTCTGTTTATAGATGCCTCCACAAAACATCTGGATGAAGCACCTGACAACTATTCCACCCAGAACTCAGGCACTGCCACAGAAAGATGTAATCCACTGGGCATTATTCCCCAGCATACCATCAAGAACAAAACTAAATCTATTCTATACAAAACCCTAGCTTGCATTCAGGAAGAAGAGATGAAATATCAAAACCTTGCAATAGCAAATAGATTAATGCTAAGCGTCATGGAATCTTTCAGACTATATATTATGAACTCAGAGAAAGCATGTTCAATGAGAGTCTGGAAATTTAGATATGTGCCCCAGGAACAGAACACACAAGAAATTTCCACTATTTTTTAGTTACTAAACCTTCCAAAACCCTGTTAACTAAAGAGGGATGATTGTATCAGTAAACCTGTTGTGCTGAATTTGTGTCTGTCTATCTATGACAACTCCAGAAGCCAAGGGCTTCTGAGAGTTAGGCCACCTGATTTAGGTAAACAGTTTTGTAAATCCAGGTCTCAGTGCACTTCTGGGACAACCAACTTCATAATAAATTGCACCACTGACCTCTGCTGAAGATAATGAGTATTGCTCACTTTGTTAAACTTGTTTCTTATCAATAACAGCTACAAAGGATTCTCCCCTCAAGTCAACCTGCAGGAGCTGGAGATTGAAGCTGAAAGGATATTTGTTTGCCAGATCAAGGAAGCAAAGACTATTACCTGAACTAAGGGACGTGACTGACATAAACCCACTAAGGTACACATTTGTTATGGATACCTTTATTTTGCAAGAGGAAAGACATTTCCTTTAGTGCAAAAATATCTAACTGGATGGTGCTGGAGTTCATGAAAAGGACTGTATTTCATATGCATACAAAAGAGGCTTAGTTCGAAGCTTCAGTATCTACCTTCACACCTGATGCTCTTCTGTTTCCACCTATTATCACAGCACTCACTTTGAGTTTAGCTGCAAAGCTCTATCACAGAAAACCTCTGAATTGGAGATTCTTCTGCTTTACAAATGACTTGTAATCACCAAACATCACTGAGAAATATCAAATATCTTTCCCTACAGCTAAATATAAAAGGATCATACATCTATAGGCACTTCCATTCATGTTGTAATACAGTGTCAACTTGAAGCACAATTAGAAACTTAATCTTCAGATCTGTCAGAGTCACCTCAGGTTTTGATTTCAGTCAAACCAGGGCACCCGTATTTTCACCGTGTCCCTATACAGACTATTCCAAAGTTGACGCTCCTTTACTCATCATGGAGAATTCAAGCTTCAATGTTGCTGAAACAGAAAAGCAGGTAAAAATATAATACCATGATCACCTATTAGATTGCACAGGTTGTCCTTGATTGCATCCAGGACACAGAAAGCAATAAAGATTCAGAGACCAAACAAATGTAAAGAAATGCCATTTCATTATTGAAAGACTAGGATAATATTTTAAACAGTTATAATGACAGGCAGAATGAAGAAGGCAGGATGCACTAAGAAGGGAGAAATAGAGGAACAACTGCAGTTTCCTTCTGAGGGCACTGTATTTTAAACTAATTTTTCCCTGCTTTGACCTTGATGACTGTTTACTTCAATACACTTCCTTCTTTTCCTTCTATTTACTCACCTGAAGTTCCTCAAAGCAGTTTACGTTCTTTCATCCTTTCACTGCACTTGCTTCCATCAGTCTTTTCACCTTCGTTCCCATCCCATTTCCGTAATCAAGTAACAGCAAACCAAGGAATTACCTAGAGCACACAGGAATATTTATGACATTATTTTATTCATTTTGTGCTCCTGACATTTCTTAGAGGGGTTTAAGTAAGACAGAGTGTTGAATCCACAATAAACAATTTTCATCATGGAAAACAGCCTTGAAATAAGTGTCTGTCATAGTATCTGCATGTTGGTCTGCTGGTATATAAATTTTGGAAAAGCAGTAGTAATCTTTATATCCTAGTAAAAGAGGATAGAACAACTCTGTTCGTTGCTCCTCTAGGGAGCTAAAGGAATTTGTCACTGATAAGGAAGTCATTTAGAAGACATTTCTAGGATATCAGTCAGGCTTATAAGCAGCACAGCAGGAAACATATCAAGGAGACCAAAGCAATTAGCAAGCAAAAGTGAATTCCCTGGTGAAACTAAGATATGTCTGAATACTACTATTAGCTGGACTATTCTAAAGTTTTAACTGAGTTTTCTCTGAGTTTATTCCTGATTAGGAAGGCCATCAAATGTACTTTTTTAAAGTAGTGGAAATACAAAGCGCATTTGACAGTCACAGCAGTATTTTTTAATTGATTCATCAGTGCAGTTCTGCCAACCTCCTGTGGTATTTTAGGACCTGTATTTTGCAGAGTTTAGGGTCTCCAAAACCTATGAATTCAATAAATGAATTAACTAATGTTCTGAATGATCCTTAATAGCCTAAATCTGCAGAAAACAGTAAGAACAGGAATGTAGGGTCCTAAATCTACCCTCTTTCAATTTAAAACCACTCACCCTTGTCCTATTGCTACATGGCCTTGAAAAATTTCATCTCCAGCTTTCTTGTAGGCCCCCTGAAGGCTGCTATGAAGCCTCCCTAGAGTCTTTTCTCTAGGCTGAAAAAGCCGACTCTCAGCCTGCCTTCATAGGAGAGGTACTCCAGTCCTCAGAGCATCTTTGTGACCTCCTCTGGGCTTGCACCAACAGGTCCATGTCTTTCCTATGTTTGGGGCCCCAGAGCTAAATGCAGGTGGGAGTTTCATAAGAGCCAAGTAGAGGGGGACAATCACCTCCCTTGATCTGGGAGGTCACGGTCATTTTTATGCAGCCCAGGATACAACTGGCTTTCTGGTCTGTGAGCACATACTACCAGCCCATGTTGATCTTCTCATCAACCAACATCTCCATAAGGGCTGCTTTCAATCTGTTCTCTGCCCAGCCTGTAGTTATGCTTGGGATTGCCCTACCCAGGAGCAGGCCTTGTTGAACTTCATGGGGTTCACACGGGACCACCTCTCAAGTCTTTGAACCTGTCACCAACAAAGATATTAGGCAGTACTGCCCCAAATAAGGATTTCTGAGTGGTTGTTTCAAACTATTTTGAAGTATTCTAGTCTTGAGGCTTATTTTTTTTCTAATTTGGGATTTTTAAAAATTAGTGTCTTTATTTTCATTTTGCTAATCATTCTCACTAACCTGGAGAAGAGAAGGCTGTGTGGAGACCTCATAGCAACCTTCCAATATCTGAAGGGGGCCTATAGGGATGATGGGGAAGGACACTTCATAGGGGACTGTAATGAGAGGACAACGGCTAATGGGTTCAAACTTAAAGAGGGGAAGTTTAGATTGGATCTGAGGAAGAAATTCTTTACTGTAAGGGTGGTGAGGCACTGGAATAGGTTGCCCAGGGAAGTTGTGAACGCTCCACCACTGGCAGCGTTCAAGGCTGGGTTGGACATAGCCTTGGGTGGCATGGTTTAGTGGGAGGTGTCCCTGCAGGGACTTAAGGTCCTTTCCAACCCTATGATTCTATGATAAACCTTCAACACAAAAATAGCAGTGAAGGCCCTGCTACTGCATTCGGGACACATCTTACAAAACTATAGAAAATAAACTATTTTCAGGTATTTCTAGGTGTTGCTCAGCTGTCATGGAAGATACATGACGGTGTCATGAATTATGGCATAAACTGTAAAAACAATTTACAGGGAATCTGTTCCTAAACTACTAAACTTATGAAATGCTATTGATGCGCTCATTCTACTTCATATTAAACACTTAAAAAAACCCTCAAAATAATATTTTTGTCATTTAGAGACAAATTTGATCTTGCTATGGCTATGTTAATCATGAGAAAATTTGCTATAGTTACTTAATCATTCTATATGTCTGTTTTAGGCTATGAGGGTGTCAAATTTGAAAAATACTCTCTCTTTCTATATTAATTACCAGAATTGGAGGGGAAAAAAAAAAAAAAAAAAAAAAGCAAAGCAGCAGTTCTAGGAAAATATTCCATTCCTGCCTTACGTTATACCCTAATTCCAGTTTGTTACAGGGATGACCTACTTAGCTTTACATGAGAGAGCTAAATAGTAATCCATCACACTGGAAAATTTGGTATACTCACTATACTTTATCAAGAAACAAAGTAAATTAGCCTTAATCCAAGCTGAATACCTAGAAAGAACCATGCGTCTTAATTTAGGTCACTTGCTTAACTTTTTGCAAATGGTTTGTTCACGCTCAAGTCCAAATAATTTCTTTTAGGCATTTTGGACTTGCTACACAAGATCAACCTGTCTGACAAGTTTCTGGTGGTATAAGACTCACTATGCATGTATAAAACATTATAAGTATGGCAACCCTAGGTATGTTGTTCATAATCACTTATTTGCACAGCATTTTAATGAGCAGCATAGAAGCAATCACCAAGCAAAAGCTAAAAATAAACTCCATTGAAGGCTTTAAAATAACCCTAACATTGAACCTTTAATTTCCTGAAGAATTTACCGTCAAGTATTCAAAAGAGAAAAACACACTTATTTTCTGCTTACTAAGAAGAAATGAAGGAAAATAAAGGGGGGAGGAAGGGGGAACTCCTTCTTTTCCCTAGGTCTCTAAATGAGATTATAATATTATAAAATGAGATGAATAATATTATATAATATTATTGCAAATAAAAAGCTTAGTTTGTGAATGAAAATAAGGAAGTCAAAAAGAGTGCAGAGTAGTTCACTAAATTATTCATTGAATCATTATTGATCTCAGAAGAATTAGCAAATGGTATGCTCTAGCTGAGCACAAAGTTATTCATCTTTGATTTGAACCTTAGGGGAAGCTGAGCTCCATTATATTCATGCAAACCACAACAAAACACAATAGGCAATTTCCTCAAAAATGTTTAACAACATAAATTAGGAAACTGGTTCTGTTCATACAGTTCAATTACAAAAAACCAAAATTGCTACATTTGCACTACGATCTAATCAAAAGGATTTAGGAAAGCACAAGTTAGCAATGCATTTTAAAGAGAAGGTGCAGCCTTCTGATATAACTTACTAGGAGTCTTCAAGGCTCATTCTGTATTCTAGAATAGCCATCAGAACTCAAGTACTCAGACTTTTCGTATTTCTGTCTAATGCAATATAATTTGCACTATAGCATTTTGTTGTTTTTTTTTTTTTTTTTTTTTATCAGCATTTAAATGGTACCTATGAATCATGTAGGGTTAAAAGTTAAAGCATATTATTAAAACTTTGTGTTACACCATTTACTTTGTGAGTGCCTCTGAGCATTTTACTCAGAAGACATTTGGGATAACATAGGTGGCAAAAAGCCCTCTTTCAGAAGCCAGGGGAAAAAAAATGTAGATAGGTGGACTTGTTGAATATTATGTCTGTCACCCAAATACAGTCCAGTAATATGGCAGAGGCATGGCTGTATCTTCATAGATACGCACAGAATGTGTATGACAAGAAGCACCCACGGAGGAAGCAGTGAGGTAGGTGAAGCTTTTTAAAATAAAATTATAGTATTTGGCCCACATGTAGGGTGGAATTCAATTGCTTAACATTATTGTATAGCACAGTGTCCTGCCAGGCCTCCAGGTGCTAATGCAGGGTGTTACGTGCCTCTGGTACATACTGTGTGATATCCATTCACCCTTTACTGGGGCCTCAGATACCCTTAAGAACCACAGAAAACATTTTACCTCTATGAATATAAAATTAAAACCTGTTCTCCAGGATCATTTTCTTTGAAGCTTGAGAAATTCAAAATACAAAGAACTACTGTCCTAGGTTCAGCCACTTAAACCATGACAACCACTTAGCCAAAATATTCTGGTCTTGGGGCCACAGTCCAGATCACTCTTCATCCCAGCTTTGAAAGCTGTGCTGTTTGGCAGCACGAGATTTCTATGTTCATGGAAACAAAAAGAGAACAGGACTTGTGGAGTCTTTTTGGCTTGGTGTTTCGGTTGTTATTCTCAGCTAATATAGAGAATTCTTTGGGTATGATCTTTATAAGCAAGGCATTTCTGATTTTTATATTAAATAATCATTAATCTGTTGACAAGAATCATAGCTCAAAAACTAATTTGCTTTACATTAATGTCTTATTCCTACACTACAAAGTCTGTCTCTTTCACTCGGCAGGAGATGAATCCTTCTTGCCTTTTCCACATAGTGGTAAAGGCAAAAATAGGGAAAAAGTACCTGTCTTTTTGTATCATAGCTGCTGGTTTCCCCCTAGATTATGGGCTCCTGTCTCCTCTTCTTCCCATAGGCTAATGCTGTACTCTTCTGGTAATTGTATATAAGGTGGAAAAACCTTTTGACTCTGCGATGAAACCCAGTGCTCATAGGGGATTCCAATGAACATTAACATGAGACTTTTAAAGTGGTCTCAATGATAATTTATTTTCTGCTAACTGCATCAAAAAAATGGGTAGCTGCACAGATGACATTGACATTGACCTAGTCTAATTGCTCACCTTGAAGGAAAACCAGGCGGAACACAGGCATTGTACACTGCACTTGCCAGCAGTCTGCCAGCCAACTGCCAGGCAAGTACCAGCCAGCCTTACAGGTTACTGCTTTTGGTACTATCTGGTTCCTGGTGAGAATTCATGGCAAACAAGAAGGGCTCCCAGGATTAACACAGAAAAGAAAACCAATTTAGCCAACAGATGAACTTGTTTTGGTTCATCCTGCAGATAGAATACCATTGTCTCACCAATTCTGAAACACACGTTTCACATATGTTTCACATATGTGAAACACACATACTGTTTGGGTACACAAAGCAAGATTTAGATCTGTATATTCAAGGATGTTCAGAATAGAAAGCTGTTTTAGAAATCTCAGCACAAAAACACATGCGTGATACAACATTCACAATTACAGTACAGCTGCGCAGGAGAAGCAGTAAGAGTTCTTGATTTCACATGCAAAGAGGTTGATAAAGGCTCACTAAAAGAAATCTCAGAGGGCATTAGAGGACCTGTGCCCCTTAATTGCACAGAGTAGATGGGACAGCCCATTTACTCTATCTACTGAAGCTGTCTATTAACACTGATACAGCCTACAGGACTTGCCAAAAAGAAAAATGCTCACTGTATATTTTTGCTGCTGCTTATTCCCTTATGTAGTAGGACTGAGCAGATGCATTAAGTGCAGCAGCTTTTGGATATGAAGTAGAAGCAGAGCACAAATTATATATAAACCTCAACAGTAAGTGTTGTGAGGTAAAATGTCTGCAGTTCTCAGTAAAAGGTTGCTGCTCTGTCTTCCAGGTTTCAGACATTTCTACAAGTACATTTGCAAAATTAATTCAGATAGAAGATGTTGTACAAAGGTAGAATGCTCACATGTAGTACTTATTATAATCAGGGCCTATAATTAACCATTTTAGAAAGAAAAAGCTTTTAAATGGATTGATTTATCTACCTGACCACCCGAGGTTAATTACAGAGATGCTTTATAGAAGAACGATAGACGCTTACCTGGATACCAGACTATAGGCAGGGAAGGCATAGGGAACTTTCTACTCTTCAGTTATAGGGGTTGGATGGACTTTGTTTTCGAATGTGACACAATACATTAGTTAATATATGAAAGCAGTAAAAATTTCCACCATCCTTCACACAAATAAAGGCTGATTTAGTTTTTAATCCGTACATGATAGATTTTTGGTTCAAGCAAGCAATCAAAAATTCATCAAGTGAAAGGCATTTTCCAGAAATTTGCCATGACTTGAAATATATTCACCTTTTAATTGAGTGGTCTTGAACGTTAACATCAAGACACCAAAAATATTTTTAAAACATTAGCCCAAATTTTGCCTCATGTACTATAAAGCATGCATATGTTATTGTGGGCAGAATAATACTACACAAATGACTTTTTGCCTCTTGTCATAGCATTCTACTGCTATGGGAGATGTCACAAGGCTTGTTCTGTAGTTACATGAAATACTTAGAAAACTGCAACAGAAAACAGTAGAAGAAGAAAAAAGAATGGAAATTTTGAGAAAGTGCTGTCTTCCGCCAATTCAATACCACAACACTTGTTCTAAGACTTGAGACATTCAGTGAAAGTTAAAAAGAAATAAGGTAAGACACTAGGAAACTACAACAGGTCTCATTAATAAGACTTTCATAGCTTATTTGCATGTAAAATTAGATTTCTTGCTACTTCTGCAGTTGTAATAAACTATTATTGTATTACATTAGGTAATATAGTAAGCAGAATGCAGAATGGATTCTGTGCAACCCATATGTTTCTGTGCAAAGTTTTATACCACTGGGGCATCTTCTTGCATATTTGGAATTTGTTTGAAATTGATGTGCAGAATTAATTCTGAGTAGTTACAGGAAAACACTAGCTAAATGAATCAGTTGCTCATAGCAGCATTTGGATTAACAGAATAAAACTGCTCAGTGGGAAAACCAACTGACAATCTGAAGACATTTAAAGCAAAATGAATTATTTATTTTTATTAGTGGGCTGAAATTTCCATTCACAGCTTATATACATTTATTTCACCACTACACTAAATTTAATGAACTAATGATGCTTGATATTTTTATTGTGAAGGACTGCTAAACCAGACTGTCAGTAACTTGAACTGTTTCCTGGCCTTTCCTGCAATTCACAGGCATGGTTTGGTGGGCTAGTCCATGTGCTGTAACAAAACTGGTATGGGAGACCTTCAAGCAGCTATGAAGCCAGACTGGAAAATAAATGTGAACAAAACTTGAAACAGTCTTATTACCTGATAAGAAGAAAGCTGGAGAACTCCACAAGGATAAATTCAATCTGAAAAATGACTGCACTGTAAATGCATAATACTGTTTTCAAGACTCAAAATAAATGTCAGAGGTGACTCAGTCACTCCGTATCTCCCTATCTCTGCTGCCACAGCTACACCATTTGGGAGAAGCTGGATACTGAAATGTCAGAGGGAATATCAGGTAAGAAGTGGATAGCCTCTGTTTTGTTCAGCTGTTACCCTGAATTTTATTTCAGAGTTTCTGGTAAAGCTCATTCAGTTAGGATTAATGGACTTTTAAGTACTAATACATGGAATCCAAGATAAGCTGCATAAGGCCAAAGAAAGGTCTTTACTTCTCAAACTCAGAGGTCTGGTGAGCACTAACTACTCCACTTGCTGATGATCAGAGGAGAATAAAATTTGCTTTAAATGGAAGAAAACATTTTTTTACAATCCTATCACCCTGTGCAGGTAGTAGGAGCTAAGCTGAGCTGACACCGCTGTGTCCCGGAGACATATCTGCTATTTGGTCACCTTCGGTAATGCTTCTTCTGAGAAGACTAGAAGAGATGGATGCCTGAGTACCTGTTCCTGAAGTGGCTCCCTAAAAATCAACATTATAGACTGATCCATTCCCTGGAAGGGCCATGCTCTGCTCACTACAGCTGCTCCCACATTGCTACAGCAAATAGTGCTCAGAGATTTTTATCTGTGCTCAATGTTTCTGTTCTCAAAAGCTAGATATTGATTAGCATTAAAATATAGGCAAATCCATTACTTCAAGAAACTTTAAAATAATACTTCATTGCTGATGATAACATTCCCTTCTGCAAAAAAATTTTAAGCAGTTTTTTCAACTTTGGTAAAACCAGAGCACACATCAAATACTGTAAATGGCAATGATAAAAATATTTTTTTTGTGCTACTTCACAATCTCATTGTTAGCTAACTGAAAATGGTTATATCTTGTTCAATACATTGTGGAATAAATTCCTCAGAGGAAAAGTCATTGTCACTAAAGTGGTTGTCACAAAAGATGAAATTTTGCTGTATGGCAGGATATAATCCTTCTGCTGGACCTTATAATAAGAATAGCTAACCCATTAAAAAGAAAAAAGTAGCAGATTAAAATAATGCAACTGCACAGGGTTTGTTTCCAAGAACATCAGCAGTTCCTATTAATTTTAGTAAGCATCAATGTCTCTCAGATCTTTGGTGCAGATGAGAGGGCAGATTCCCCAACCAATAGGAGTTTAATTTTTTCCATCAAAATCAATGGATGTGTTCTATCTGCATCATATCCAGATAAAACATTTAAGATCTATGCTAACTTCTTTTTTTACAGGAGATATTTCATGCTTTTGACTTTGAAATTAAATTTAAGTTAACCTTGGACCAATTGCATTGTCCATACAACCACATATTACCACATAATGGCTTTACCTTTATACGTTATAAAGACTGCATGCATGCAGCATTACTAGTTTGTTTTTATTTTTAGTGATGATGGCAATCTACAAAATGATCCTCTGTGTAACAGTATTTTACTTCTGAACATTTAGCTTCCTCCACTTCCTTTATATAAGCATGCATTAGATGATGTACAAACTGCTGCCACCATAATCTGAAATTACAACTGGCATAAACAAGATCATAGCAGATAAATGACACAACAGAGAGAGCTTATCAGCATGGTTACACCAGAGTCAAGCCAAAAGATGCATATGTTCACAACAAGGATATCAGACACTGCAGGCATAAGTATGGCATTTGTTAGGTGTGACAGAAAGGCGTTTTCTGCACAAGTGTAAACACATAACCCACTCAAATTACCCTTAAAGCAGAGCAATAACTAGAACTAGAGCTAACTTTCATTGGGCCTTATGCATAAAAAGTGGTCTGAGATTATAAACTGTGTAAATCATTATAAAACATGGATTATAGATCATGCATGTTCCTGTATGTTGTGCTCATCAGCTGCTAGAAATCCCCATAAAGAATACCATAGTTACCTCGAGGTAGCAAAGTGGGTATATACGTTATTGTCAGTCAGCTTTTATGCAGAAGATTTCTCTCCGCTCCATGGAATATTTCATGTGAAGACATCAAAAGCAAGAGTCAAAAGTTAAAAACAAACTTGGCATTTAAGAGATGGAGTCCAAAATCAAGAGAATTAAATTGACAAAGAAAACACAAAATCTTTCAAGTAAGAAGGAGGAAAAAAATATGCACATATCAACCAAAAAAAAAAAAGGCTACATAATATAGAGAAAAGAGGGATGTGGACCTTAAACTACATAGGTAGTAAAATAACGGTTAATGTTATAATGTTATTTCCAAAAGGACAAACATCATCCTGGGTGAACCAAAATCTACTGCTGTGATAAGATGTGAAAAATGTAATATAATTAATTCTGGAGAAACAGATTAGACAACTATTACAGTATGTACTTAATTCTGGTAACTTTTTAGAATATGGAAATGATCATATCTCTCAGAGGAAAGAAACACATAAAAGCTATGGAAAACGTGTTTTGCTCGAAAGATTTTTCTTTCTCTTTAAAGAAAGCAGAAAAAAAAGCTGGAAAAGGGGATAGCAGTCTAGCATATAAAATGCAGGATTCAGTCATTCTTTAAAAATACTCGGGGATTGGTGTATATTCAACAAAGGTTCAATGTAAGAACAAGAAAAAAAAACTTTTTGTTAATTTTCTGAGACCCTGGATCAAGCTACCTGGAGTTACCTTCCCTGGATCTTTTGAATAGCAGTATTTGTCCTGGATGCTATAGGTATGCATAGCAGATTTCATGATTTCTCAGGGGCCTTGTATCTCCTTTTCAGCCATACAAGGCATGTGACTTGTTTTTATTTTTTTTCCTGAAGAAAGAAAGCATGTGAGGAGGGGGAAACTGGACTGCCATTCAGTTCTGAGTCAGTTTGCACCCCATTTACCCCTTCCGAATGGCAGCAGGAGTAAACCCACTGCAGTTGCAAGGATCTAGCTTCAATGACTGACAAAATCAAAAACATCAATACATGGGTTTGGTGATAACAAAACACTTAGATCAAAGCACAAGACTTTAACATGACTCCCATTCCATAGTTGGTTTCCTATTTCTAATACTAAGTGTATAATATGGGATGTGCGTGTACAAAAAGAGCATGCAGGGATGAGAGATAAAATGACACCAATAACAAAGGGATTGCAAAATAATTACAATGTGCTTCTCTTGCTGTTACTGCTGTGAAGTGTCTGAATTGTATAAATCATACTCAGAACCATTATCAGATGTGAATAGGAGGCATAATTTCAGTCAATAAGACACTGAAATGATGTCTATAAGGTGATTGAACATTGCAATTATTGAAACCATACAGACGGTGGAAATCTCAAAAGATAAGCTAAAGAGAGCAGCATAGTTGTTCAAAAGTCCATAGTTTTGCATCTCAAGATATGACCCCTTCCTTTACAACCATTTGGTTTTGGGGTAATTTAACCTGGCAAGCTTCAAGTAGAAACCACAGCTGGACAACGTCAAAACAACATCAAATGACCTCAATGAACAGTCTCATTAAAAATTCATTTATGATCCTTTAGGCATCTATGCACTTTTTCTAAATATGAACTTAATTCTGTTTCAAAAATTAGGGTCTTACACTGCCTAAAATCTTTTGAAAACGTTGAAAATGGATGTAATTGGTAAAGACCTGAACAGAAAGAGGGTCACTGAAGTACACCCAGGCAAATTGAACCTTCAAAAAACCCAAATATTAAATACATGCAAAACCAGCCTTGTCTACTGCATAGTCCTACTTCTTCCCCATATAAGTGGTATTTCAGTTTCTGCATGCATGCTATTTCCATTTGCAGCAATAACAAGAAATTCTTGATGTGTCTGTACTTCTGGGCTATCTTGTCTTGCTTGGACTTATTCATCCCTGAAAAAGATTTCTTTTTTACTCTACAAACTTGCTGGCAGGTGTGCATGAAGTTGAATTTATGCAAGAACATTTGCTTGAAGAGGACAATTAAAGGTAAATTCTGGGTGTGATCTGTCCAGGACTTTTTCATTTTTTAATGTGCCATGACCTACTCATGTCTTGTAATGTCTGCAGGCATCCCTGGGAAACTGCAGAGAGGTCTGGCGAGCTGCTGTTTGCTGATAAAAGGCAGCAAGAGAATATTCAATTTCAAAGGATTGTTTCTAAAGGACAGTGCTTGTTACAAGGCATCTGCAATATAAAATATAACTATTTTTGCTGGACTAAATTTTGCTGTCAGTTACAATCCTGCAATTTCAGCAACAGCTGAGATTTGGGCCTGTAAGACTGATAGGAAACTCGACTATGTTAAGGCAGAAGAATCAATTTATATTACAGATTTTCTTTCTTTTTTTTTTGTTTTAGGTTTGTTTTTTTTTTTTTCCTCCCTCTGTATTTTTTCCCTTTTTGACCTCTTTTACTCCATTTTCTTTGAAGAATTTGAAGCTGATACTTTTCAAGATGGAAATTCTTCACTTCAGAGCCATAGAAGTCCAACACTACACCTCTTGAGGCTCCGTTATCTCTGTGCATCAGAGTGCAAATGTTTATCTCTGCCTATTTGGTTTGAGAAGTTTAAAGTTCCCCTGTTCCTTCATAAACAGCTTTCCAGGTGTAAGAAAAAGGGAGATCTTGTCCAAAGTTGATATTAAGGGATTCATTCATTTTTGGGAGCAATTAACGACAATGTTTGGGAACTACTGAGACATTTCTACTAAGCCATACTTAGGTAATATTTCAATCATTTCAAATATTCACCTGCTGAAGCCTGATATACTCTATGCTGCTTTTACAGATGTCAAACAACTCAAAAGACATAGAAATCTCTGATATGAAAGCTATGCTTTTTAAAATGGCTGTGTTGCTGATCTACTGCCACTGCAACTGGTGACACAGAGCAGTCCCTCCAATATCCAGAGCTGTTCCTCTATGCTTGCTGTATTTGCCTGTTCACTTTTTTCTCAGAACTCCTTGAAGAGGGATTTCTTAATATATGTAAGCTTAATATGCCAAGTGGAGCACAACTACTGAGCTAGTAACTTTAAACATTGCTACATATGTAGGGCAATGAGATGTTAAAATAGCAATAGCGATAATCTATTCCTACATATGTTCTTCATGTGAGATAGACAGAAATGTCCATCATACCAAGGCACTAAGTCATCTGGATTATGTGCACTTGTAAGAAAGGTTACAATGCACTGTGAATGTACTCAGCATAATTATATAGGTAGTTAATTGCCTCACTCACAAATTACACCTGGAAGCTATCTGGAAAGCAGCTATACATTACCGGTAGTATTTCACATTACTAAATCCCCAAACTGAGCATACCACTTGTAAGTGCATTTAAATGAATGAAGTGGAATATTCTGAGTTTATTTTTAGAGCGTATATGAAGTGGAATGAGCTGAAAATAGCTCCAGGCACATGCAGTCTAGGACAATTTGAATGTGTTCAAATGAGGCCCTCATGTCCAGAGGGACACGGGTAACAGACTCAGCCAGGTATAGGTGATGCTATTAGTGCGTTCTGTTATTACACCTTGAATTCTCCCATTGAGCTTTGCTGCTGCTAAGGGGACATGCTTTCTAAAATGTTATAAATATACATGAATTTTTATGCTTGCTAAGGTCATAAATGGAAGCACAGTTTTCCTAAAGTTCACTAATGTGCACAAAGTTTTCTAACTCCTGTAATATTTGCAATTTTAGACTGTACTGCTGAAAAGTTTTTAGGATGCTGATCATCACCTTTTGAAATCAGTAACTTCATTGAAATCAGCTGACAGTAGGAGAAACTCAGGTAGAATTCAAAAGGCATCTTACTGTTTATATTGTTGGTATTCCTGTATTTATTATTCCCTTATTTTTGGCACTAGTTCTCTGCTACTAGCCAGAAACAAATCACTATTTGCTTTCCAACTGCTGCTAAAACAAAAGCAATATTAATCAAACACTTGAAACCTTTTTTTGTAAGCACACCAAAACTCCAATAAAAGTATTCAGTTACCAGACAAATCTCTATTTTTTCTAGTGAAGTGCCTAAACTTTATTGATAAACTCAGAAGTTTCACTGAAGAATAAAGTTAGAAAATGTAGATGTCTACAATTAACCATTCAGAAATATCCAAAGCACTCATCAAAAAGACTTTCCTCTCTGACTATGGAGTGATCTTATGTACTGCAAGGTCATTTAGGTAGTCCCAGATCTTTGCATAAATGTGTTGAGAACAGAATGCAACCAATTATAATCACAATAAGGTTACTTGACAAAAGTGTTTGCCTATGTGTTGCAAATTAAAGTCTTTCCTGGGGGCAATTTGAAATATATAGTGACAGTGAATAGATGTAATTCTTCAGTTTCTTGCTTGGAACCAGCCAGTGCTTACGTTCACAGAAAGAAAAAAAAATACCCATAGCAGCTAATCAATGTTGAAGCCTATAATGTGGCCTGTCACTCTCGCAGGTGCAGAGGGATATTAGTGAGGCTCTGGTCCTCCTGAGACTCCAGAAGCAACTGGGCATTTTGATCCTTTCTCTGTCCAGCAGTGTAGAAGTAATTAGTTCTGTGCTTGAAACAGGGAGTTTTTTTTCAGGAATGACCCTGTGCTGATCAGAGGAGAGCCAAGCAGACACCTTATTGACATTTTGAGATGTTGCTTGGCAGTTGCAAGCATTTTTTCTCCTGCTATAGCAGCCAACCTGGCTGATAACAGCAAAGAGAATGTCCTATTCCCTGAAACTGTAAAATTTCTTAGTGGTACAGCTTTATTATTAAAAACACTGTAATTCCTACCCCTTCTGGGCTTCAGCTGACAGTCAAAATGTTCGGGCCATGTGTGCTAGTTCTTACCTCCTCTGCCTCTACCTACTCCAAACACCTTTCCTTTTTGGAGAAAAATGTTTTCTGAGACATTGACATTTTTTCACCTTAGCCTTGATATGTGAGTTCACACATTGGACTACCACTATTCACTATCCACAGATATTTTTAACATACACTTCTTTTTCTACCCCTCTCCCCTCACAGGGCTATACTCCGAAGATGAGTAAATTCACATCTCTAGGTGTGATCCAAGCCACCCAAGTCTTTGTGTCAGGTTTGTAGTCCACATCTCTGTTACATGTCAGGCAGTGGACAAAGGTCCTCTGCATCTTTGGTGCATAGATTATATACAAAAAAAAAATCATCCTTTTGCTTTGTGACAATAGTCAGGCTTGGCAGGGACATAGAACTTCTGGAAATGCTTCACTGATGCATATCTGATTGTCCTGGGCTCAGCAGTAGCAGTCATTTTTTGTCCTTCTCAGTAGCTGGTGCAGTGCTGTGATTTTTACTTTGAGCCTGGGAAGAGTGCTGTTAAGACTGATGTTTTTAGTTGTTACTCAGTAATGTTTAGTCTGACCAAGGACTTTCTGAGTCTCATGCTTTGCCAGGGAGGAAGGGAAGCTGGGAGGAAGCAGAGACAAGACACCTGACCCAAACTTACCAAAGAGGTATTCCATACCACAGCACGTCATGCTGACTATATAAACTGGAAGTAGTTACCCAGAAGAGTTAGTTCACTGCTCGGTTGGGCTGGGTATAGGTAGGTGAGTGGTGAGCAGTTATATTCTCTTCCTTTGTTATTTCCCTTATCATTATTATTATTGGTGGTGGCATCAGTTATACCTCAGCTATGGGACTGTTCTTATCTCAGCCCGTGGGAGTTACATGCTTTTGATTCTCCTCCCCTGAGCAGATTGCTCCCTCCATGAGCAGAGAGGAGGAAGGTGGGAAGTAGGAGAGTGTCTGTGTGGTGCTGAGTTATAGCTGTGCTTAAACCATGACACTGGTATATTACAGATGTCTGATATCAATATCTAAGTGTATCTAAGTACCAAACGTCATGTAAGTACATATAAGATGCGAAATTCTCTTCATCATTTTCTCATACTTGCACAGGCAGCCTTCACACTTGCATCTGTTAATCAGGTTTTTTAGCATGTTTTCTATAGCCTATCTTGGAAAACTTCCAGGAAAGTTGAATATTGCTAAATTTAGAGGTTTTCCTTCTTTTCACATTTGTTTCTATACTTAGCACCAAGTCATGCAGGTGAAGTTGCGCATTTGGCAGTACATGTTCATTGAACTAAGTATTTATTGAACAGAACATGAGCAATTCAAGCAAGATGTTTTCCTTAATCGTTTTAAACTTATTTCCTTCCATCTTATGACTATTTTAGTCTATATCCATGGTTTTTGTTCTCAAAAATAAACTATGAAAAGTAAATCTCATGAGTGTTCTCTGAGACACTCTAATGGTGGCTAAGGCTTAAGATTAAATACATTCTGATGGCAGCTAAGGCAGAAGATTAAATACATTCCTACATAAACAGCAGACAGCTTTGGTATCGAAACACTGAAGGGGGAAGGTGGTATGGCTACTTTAATGAGTTATTTATAGTTTTTAAGTATCTTCTCAAATATTAAATGCAAGGTGACATTAATGAGCCATGTGCAATTGGTAGCTTTTGCTTTGTTGAATATTATCCCCAGGGTAAACTGAGTCATTAATATTAATTTGGAATTGAGTAGCCAATTACAGGGTCGAGTAGGAAGCGAGGGAAAAAAAACTGTCTGGAAGCAAAATATCTCCAGAAACACAGTGAGGGAGTTTGAGGTCATTAAGATCTGAGAGCTGGGATTATTGTGCTCCATCAGTGTGCATTATTAATGAATATACCTAGTGCACTCAATTGCTACTTCTGATTAATCACAAATGAAGTATCTGTAAATAGAATAATTCGGCATGAGGTAAACAACTAGATTTTAATTTCCAGTGGATGGAAATTGTAGCAGTAGATGGTAGATTTAAGTTTAAATTATGTACTGAATTAGATAAGGCTAAATATAAATCAATAGGAAGACTGATTGCATTTCCTTTTTTTTAAATCTGTTTGACACTTTCTTCATTCCCTGAGAAGCATTTTCCTAAAGCAATGACCTCATATACTTCACCTTTTCAAGATTTTTCTACTTTTACATATTTCATTATGGAAACTCAAAAATTTGTACAGTGTCTCTTCCTTGGCTTGGTAAATTGTCATGCAAAATTGAAACTAAAACAGTACTTCAGTTCCAGTGGCGATGTCTTTTCAAGACCATCTTGGACAATGGATTAAAAACCTGACAAGAGAGTGTCAAATCCTCATCTGTAAGGCATTCAAGTACATCTTGGAAGAGTGTCTTAGAATATGAGAAAATTAGTAATTATGACTTTAAAGTGGATTTTCCTGTAATAAATAAAGCTTGGGGACACATGGGGAAACAAAATCTTGAATGGCTGCTCATTAAGTAAACACCAGGCATTCCATATACAAAATGATACAAGAATATGTCAAAAAATTGTCTCAGTTCATAGAATTTCATATAATACCTAATACATATGCATAAGAGGGAAAATTATGGTTAATTTTAAATTATTCTGTTGGCAACTTTATACTTCTCTTGTTTTTTCTTAAAACATTACGTTTGTTAGCTATTCATGGATAGTGTTTTCTTCAGGAACTTTGCTGATATTTACGTATGTCACCATATTCTACCGAATTGCCTCATTTGTTAGCTTGGATTTTGTATGTTTGTATATTACTGCTTAGTCACCTTGGGGCCCAAACCTGGTTAAGGATCAAAACCAACCTGCTTTTTTGCTAAGCTGCTGCATTTGAATAGAATATATTCTCTAGAAGCTGGACTGTGGTTAAATTTATGCCACCATAGCATGAATCAAGAAGATGGCAACTTTCAAGGTTGTCGTGGTTTGAGGCTCTCAAACCCATGCAGCCGCTCTCTCACTCACTCCCCTCTCCTTCTTCCTCAGTCCAAAGGGATGGGGAGGAGAATCAAAAGAATGCAACTCCCACAGGTTGAGATAACATTTTAGTAACTAAGGTATAACATAAATCTACTGCTACTACCAATAATGATACAAGAGAAAATACAAGGAAAGAGAATACAACAGTTCTTCACCTAATATCTAGCCACGCCGCACAGTGACCCCCCACCATCACCTAATACCAAGCTCGACTACACAGTGCACCCCATCACCTCAAACCAAATCCCGGCCACGCCGTGCACCGCCCCCCTGCACCACCATCACCCTCTTTTCCGGTCTCTGCCCCCCGCTTCTCCCTCCTGGACATGACCTGCTGTGGTATGGTATACCTCTTTGGTCAGTTTGGGTCAGGTGCCCTGTCTCTGCTTCCGCCTGCCTTCTTCCTGGCTCCCCTCCTCCCTGGTAGAGCATGAAACTTAGAAAGTCCTTGGCCAGCCTAAACTTTCTAAGCCATAACTATAAACACTGCTGCTATCAGCACTGTTCCCAAGCCGAAAATCCATAACAGTCCTGCACCAGCTACTACTTAAAGGAGAAAAATGACTGCTGCTGCTGAATCCAAGACAAAGGTCTAGTGTAGGGAAATAAGCCAAGCTGGCTAGAGAAATCTACCAGTAAAGTAACTTTATATAGTATCTACAGTAGCTCACTGGAAGTGAAAGGGTCCTGGAGCCTCAGTATTAATCAGGGATCCTCCTTGCTTCTGTATGACCTTTCTTCACACCACTGAACTTCAAATGCCTTCATGTACCATCTGATGAGAACAAACATAATTGGCATCACTGTACATCATCTCCAATTGCCTGATTTTTACTAATAAATATCAGTAAAGTACATACCTAGCAATCTCTCTAGTCAGCTCTTGATGGCATACTCATGATGGCGCAATTGGTATTTCTAATGGCAAGAAGTCAAGTATACCTCATCTATACTGGCTTTTTTCTGAATGCAAAGAACTAAGAATGCTATTTGCCAAACTAAAAGACAACAATTTCAGCAATGTACTTGGTGGCTACTGCATGGCACACGTCATAAAGAATCTCAAAATTAATTATAAGTTACAGAATTTAAATTAACCAATTGAATTGTATGAGGCAGAAGCTACATGACATACAAGATTTTTATCACCTTCATTCAAATGAAGGTGATAACGCATCTTTCAAGGCAGCCTAGTATAGGGTTTCTTTTAAATTAGAAGCTGCAATGTCTCAGAAAAATGAGATCTAGAATATATATTTGTCCAATTTTTGCATTGTGACATGAACCCACGTCTCATAAAGTGCCATAAAAGCTTTGGAAATAATAAAGTTATTAAAAAAGGTCTTATTTTACATCCCATCTGAAAAACAACTCATCCACCACATAACCAGCAAAGTTTACTTTTCCCTTTATCTGACAGCTTAGTCTTAAGTTTGTGTCATCAGAAAGAATAAGCATAGGATTATTTAATGCAGTCATACAGTTGCTAGACAGAGCTATAATTAGTACTTTATAATTTATTAAATTATATGCATTTTATTTGATTGTCAAAACTGGCAGTTCTCAGATCTTCTGTATTATAATTTAGTTAACATTTTCTACTATATCCAGTGCTCCTCAGTCTAGTAAAGGACACGCATTAAGCATAGCACAACACGAACAGTATAGGTAAAATACAGGAAAATAGCATGCACAGTACACATGGTTAAATTTATAGCTATGCACAGTAAAGTACAGATTTTTACGTAATTATGTATAATTACATATGTAGTGATAATTGCAATATCCCAACAATTTATCATTAACACAGATAGATTGTATGTCCATATACATGTTGCAGGAATACATGGAGTAAATCAGAACCATGTCTCTCATATTTTTTTGCTAGAGAGGTCAGGTGACGAGGATTTGACTCACACTTTCGGCTAATTCTCATGTCTAGTGCACAACACTGACAGTGATTATCATACTTCCCCAGAATTAACAAGTATTACAGTTTAGTAGAATTGGTATAACAGCATCAGGTGATCAAAATATTGCTAGTACGCTTATGGCCAAGTAAATGGGTGTTGACAATTCAGGCAGAGGACCCGTCTTTTACATGCATGGCTTTTACTATGGCTTTTTAGATTTCCCAGGTAAATACAGCCAAGTGGTTGCACCTTCTTTATCAGAATATAAGGTTATCAGTATGGCACTATGTTGTTCTTTGTATGTTTTCTACATTTTCATAAAGTTTGATGCTATGGAAATCCACCCACTTCCAGAGAGTATCAGGTACTAGCATTTAGGTCAGGGCAATCCCTACTACCAGTACAGGCTGGGTGAAGAATAAATTGAGAGAGGCTCTGCAAGAAGGACTTGAGGTAGATGAAAAGTTAGACAGAAATTTCCATTTGCAGCCCAGAAAAACATGTCTCGGGCTACATTAAAAGAAACATGACCAGCAGGTTGGGAGTGATGCACGCATCTAAGTGAGATTTTATTTTCAGGGGTAAGCCTCCTGGGGTTCTTTTTCTATTTTATAGTCTCAATGGAGTAATATTTTCTGAAAGGTTGAATTTTTACATAGAGTACAAAACTAGCAGCCATGAAAATGAAAAATAAGATGTCAGGTCTCTTGTTAAAATAATTAAGGTGTCACTTCATTAAATCATCCATTGCCCAAATTAACACATATTAGGAACAAGCTTGTATTAAAGAATCAGCTTAACATTTGATGTTTTTTTTTGTATCCTAACTGAGGTCTTATTTAGTAAATCTAGGAAAAAAATCTGCTGTCTGTTTAAAAGGCTCTACGGATACATGGCTGTAATTGAAAGCAGAGGCATTCTACTGGGGAGTAGTGAAGGCAAATCTCCCCTGGTACCACATTTTTATTAACTTACAAATAAGCAAGTGCACTGTTCTAAAATATAACTGATGAGGTTATATGACTATTATGTTTAGATCATTCTACATAAGAGAAAAATTAGTCTGAATTTTAAAAAAATTATTGCTTATAAAATTTACATCATATTGCTATTGCTTTCTCAGGAAAGTCTACATTATTTTTAAAAAAACAAAATAACTCCTTCTCAAATGTTTGGCCTGCAACAATTTCTTTTCACGATGACAATATTTGTCATGTGAGACTTTGTCTCAAGTTGAGCAAGACTGTTTAGATACCTTGACAAAGCAATGCACGTTGTCAAATCCTCTAGGTTTCATCCAATAGTAGAAAATTGCATACAGCTGCGTCTTTAAAAGCAGGATTCTGCACTTTCTATGAATAACTTGTGGATAATGTGTAGGGTTGATATTATTTAAGTGAAACAATGTGCACTGTAATTAATTTACTTCAGCCAGGGTTAGGCCCCTTTTCTCTCACTTACTGTGATTGCAAGTTTGCTTTTTTTTTTTTTTTATTTATTTTTGTATTTGACTTTTAGAAACTTGGAAAATAAAAAGCAAAATGTAGTAATATCATGGGTTAAGCTGTAAATCACGCAGCTTGCTCACTCAGTCCTCCCTCATTCTTCCCTCCTCTCCTGAAGGGATGGGTAGGAGAATTGGAAGAATTTAACACTCACAGGTTGAAATAAGAACAGTTTAATAACTAAGGTATAACACAAACCACCAATAATAATAATGATAAGAGGAATACAAGGAAAGAGAGTACAGCTGCACTCCACTCGTAACCAAGCCTCACCCAGTTGCTAACTGAACTCTTCCTGGTTCCTGCCCCCAGTTTTTATCATCCTGGGCATTTCTGTGCTGTGTTATGGAATACCTTGGGTCAGGTGTCTCTGCTTCCTCTCAGCATCCCCTCCTCCCTGGCAGAGAGCAAGACTCAGAAAGTCCTTGGTCAAACCAATCATTCTATAAATATAGAATGTTATACATAACATAGGTGTTATCAGCACTGTTTCCAGGCCAAAAATCAAAACCACAGCGCTGCACCAGCTACTAAAAAGGAGAAAAATGACTACTACTGCTGAACCCACAACAAGTAATCAATTGTTATCATTTAGACTTTCTAGAGTTCATTCCAGTGTACCCTAGCTCTTCATTAAAATGTTGTAACTTTTCATTGTTGTCTTGCCAATGGCTTTTGTGATGGGCTTTGCAGACAACTCTTGAAAGAAATGCTACTGAAGAGTGTATAGAGCAAGAGTTTATGTTTAAAATTACAGCTTGTGGATACAGTAAATTTAAAGTAAAACATCTTTCAGCCTCTTCAATTATGTGTTAGCATAAAGTAGGTACCCATACTGCTCCAAGTTATAGACTGTTGTACTGAAAGCTAATAAAAATTAAAAAAAAGAATATATAACTGCAGTTGTTACAGACCAGGATTTCTCTGACCACTGGAAAATTACATTGCTAATTAGTAAACATCACAAATGTAAGTAAATAGTGGAATTTAGCTTATGTTGAACAAGTAAAAGACAGTTTTGAAAAATATTACAGTCACACCAAAATTCAAATGCAACAGGCATTACAAGAGCTGACAGGCCCCTGTTTTTAAGTGATGTTTTTAACTTCAATGCATCACATAGTAAGCTTTTATAAACAGAGACAGCTCACTGCATGTTAACTAGGGTACATCCACTGCAAAGAGTTTTCCTGGAAAATACACTCTCAGAAGTTCTCAATTTCTGTTACCCCCAGGTAGAAGTTACAATTCCTGGACACTGTGCTCTGTAAGAATTGAAATACATCCAATTTTTTTTTCCCTTTTAATACAAAGGAAGCAACTTAGCAAAACAAAAAATCACAGAATGGATGATGTTGGTAGTGTCCTCTTGAGACTGTCTAGTCCACTCCCTGATTCAATGTAATGAAGCTACAGTTGTTTTCTCAGAGTCCTGTCCAGTTGGGTTTTGAATACCTCTAAGGATGTAGACTGCACAACTCTCTAAACAGCCTGCTTCAATGTTTTAGCACTCTCACAGAAAAAAAAAAGAAATCTTATTTTTGTATGTAATTCCCCGTATTTCAGTTTGTGCCCATTTGTCACTGGACATCAGTAAGAGCTTGGCTCATGCATCTTCCTATCCCTGCTCCCAGCCAGGTATTTATACACATTGATAAGTTGTAGCAGTCCCCCCTGAACCTTCTCTTGCTGAGGCTGAACAACCCCAGTTCTCTCAGCATTTCTTCACATGTCAAATTACCCAAATGGCCTAATCATCTACATGGCCCTTCACTGAACTCACTCCAGCATGTCTATGTCTCTTGACACCTGAGAGTCACCACTGCTGGTTCATTTTGCGTCAGTCTTTGTGCCACTGATCACAACCTTGACTAGATTAATTGCCTGCTCTATAATATAATGTAGAATTCACACGTTAGCTTATACATACCTAGAGCAATTTTGAATTCTTGTTTTCAACTGAAAATATCCTCAGTGTTTTATACTGCAACACAGTTAGCTCCCTTCACTCTAAATTATACATTTCATAAATGAATAAATGAAAACATAAATCTCATTTTTGATTTCCCTTGGACAATTTTTCAGATATTTTTTTCTTGTTCAATAAAAAAATTACACTTGGGAATTGCCTTCCATAGGGTGTTTGTACATTAATGTTTATTTCAGACTAGGCATGCACATCTGAAGAGAATTTCCAATTCTTCTCACATCTGTTCACATCACAGAATGATCTCAGAGTGCACAAAGTGGATTCCTTATGCATGAGACTGCACTGAAAGATGATGTCCAGGAGCACGTTAAATGTGCTTCAGCTGCTAAAGGCATTGAGTTAAAGAGATTAGATCACAGGCAGTCTGAAATAAAACACCATAAACCGCATGTACTGTAGTCACAGGGTCCAAGTTACTGTGATGTTAAGTAACATCAACAGTGAATAACGCCTAATCAAGAATAAGTCTTGATGCATCCTGGAAAAAGAGGTGGTATGCAATAACTATAAAGAGTTTAAATACGCTACACAGAAATTTGCATATATGATATGGGAGGATAGCATTCTGAGCTTCACAGTTTAAATACAAAATAAACATAAAAACACTGGAATTTTTTTTGCAAATGAAAATGGAACATTTCAAATAACTAGCAATAAAATACATTTGCATTTGGAATTTAGACAAATCTTTAAATGGAAGAATTGATTAATTATATTTAGGGGAAAAAGAAAACAAATTAGATAATGAAGTACATCTGAAAAACAATTTTTAAGATGAGAAAATATTCTAAAATATTTTTAAGACAGAGTATTTTGCTATAGAAGACCTCTCAAATTTTCCAGACCTCTCTGTTGATGCTTTGGGATCTTTTCAGTTTACTGCTAAAATCTATGGCTGTGCTAGGAAATGTGTGTACTCTTATGAATCCTTTTAGCATTAAGGTGATTACTTTGAACTAATTGGGAACATCCTTGAAATGGAATTAAACTGGACTTTGTATATCTGCAGACCCCAAAGAAAGGAGGAGAACGGCACACGTCTTGCATCTGAAATCGCACTTGCACTGTTGTAGAGGTGGTGATGAAAGGCAGTTAAGGTAACAAGATTCCAGTTCCTTTGAAAGTCACTGGGATATGGTCATTACACATTTAAAATTCCTTTAAACTCCTAACTTCATGTTCATCTTTCATATGTTTCATATTCATTCATGATATAAAACTGAAGTGATATTCAAGTAATCATTCAGGGCCAAATGCTACCACTCACATTTTGAGTGAGCAGTCAACTTCTCAAACTGATATACTCACTTCAGATGAACTGCTTGAGATATTAAGTACTAGAGGAGGCTTGATGAAACCTGAGCAAATTTTTCCAGTCTTCAGTAGCTTCAGCTGACTGAAACAGGTATCAAATCCAAGTTTTGCGTAACTGCTTCAATTACCTGCTTGAAAAACAGGGTCAGTAGCCCAAAATTAAAACCATGACCATCTATTTCACAGATACGTCAAGCTCCATCTTAAACTCATCGTGATTTTTGACGCCATAACTTAACTTGGAGAAGTGCATCAAACCATACTATTTAATATCCTTTTTCTGTTCTGTAGGTAAACCGTTCTGGAAAGTTTTTCCACTTAAGCAATATCAAGTTCCCAAGGTGCAATGTATTTCTGTCACTCTTTAAACATATCAGTTTAAACTACTAGTAAAATCTTTCAGTTTTGGAGTTTTTAAAACTGATCCTTCACCTATATGTACTGTTAGAACATTTTTCTTAATCCCAAACCTAAACTTCACTAGTTGCTGCTTTAACTAAAATACTTCTCCATTTTTGGGGATATAAAGAAATTTTTATTTCTTCCTCTGTATTTTGCATGCATCTTTCATATGTTATCATCTACTTTGTAAATCATGTTTTCTGTAGCCTAAATAAACTCAGTTTTCTCAAACTTTCCTTGTAGCATTATGCATTTTGTAGATATCTGTCCATCCTTATTGCTTTCATCTCATTGATTCTCAGCTGATCACATAATCTGCAAAATATAGGGACCAAACCTAAGATTATTATTCTGTCTGAGGCTCTTGAACCCATGAGTACAATATAAGATTATTTCTCTTTTTTTTATTACAGGTCTTCTGTTCAAAAATGCTAAATTATTGTATTTGAATGTTTGCAACAGTAAGACATAACTGTCTTGAGCTCAGTTTGTGATCACAATACAGCCCACAAATTCTTTTGGTGGTGTTGTAAGCCATTTATTTGTTCTCCATCCTGTATAAATAAGAATGATATTCTTGTCCATAGACAGAATTTTACATTTCCTTATTAAATTCCATACTATATCAGATTTGATTTTTTTTGAAACACATACAGATAAAATACAGAACATATTGAACAAACAGTGGTGTCATCCAAACAATTATTTAAACTTGAAGTCAACTGAATTGTAGATGAATATTTGTGATATGACCCACACAAGAAAGATTTTTGTAGACAACTCTAAGGATGGCTTTACAACATGGGCTTGCACCCATCTGGTAAGTTTCATCTGCACTTTGTTGTCTTAATTTATTGAAATTCACATTCTGTAAGACTGAGAGTTTTATCAGCATCATGAGCATGTTTACCCCTTGCCTATTTGCTTCTCCTCTGTATTACAGAAGAAAATTTATGTGGCTTTTTCTTGACAAATCCATGTTGGCAGTTAATCATCTCCTGTTATGATCTCCATGAAGGGTGACTCTCACCTTGCAGGTAGTAATGTACATCCCCAACAGAACTGTATAACAGTTAGTAAAATCTTTCTTAGTGCTATTTCTCGGCTGTTCTTAGCGTAGATGATGCACTTGCAAGCTAGCCCAGCTCTGCAAGAGGCTGGGAGAGGAAGTTCACTGTGCTGGTGCTGTAACACTACTGGGAACTTCCCTGGCTAGCCCAAAAGTGGCAATCAGGTATATTACGCACAGAGTGAATGCTTAAACTGCTGGACCTGAGTGTCATGAGATACTATTTTTATCAGTGAGTAGTGAGAATTTATCATATAACTGTGTGCATTAATGCTCCTTGTTACAAGATTAAATAAAGCAGATTTTGTGAGCTGACAAAATCAGCAAACGCACTGTGGATTTATTTGTTGTCTTGCTCCTGCGCAGTGGCAATCCCTGGGCATTTTGCTAGCTTATCCCCAAACTCATCAGAGAAGGATAAACATCCAACTGAGCTGTTAATGAAAATGGTGCATTGACAAAGTCCCTTAAAAGGTATTGGTCTTTTTTATATATCTACATATATTTTATATATATATTATTTTAATATACAATAATTTAATAGTCTGACTTTGGGGATATGATCTACATAGAAAACTGCATTGTTCTTTTTTTGTTTGCTAGTATCCTGCGCACACACATACTCAACACACATTTATGCAAACATACACATCTATTACAAAACTTTCTGTTGCAGTCCTCACCAGTTTCAAATATCGAGAGCTCCACTGGTCTAGGTGATTTTAATGGCCTATAGTGCCTGTAATGTTTCCAGTTTCCAGGTACTGGAAGTAAGTCAGCCAAATTCATGGCCTTAATTTTCCAAGTACTTTTTCTCACTACTAGCCCTACTCTTAAAGACAGAGTGGTTAGATTGGAAACTCTGACACTTCTCTAAGTTCTCAAAGAAAACGTCCTCACATTAAGCAGCCCTGGTAAATTTTAACAAGGTCGTCCATAAGCAAAATAAACAATCTGACCACTCTCAAATTGTTCTGTTTTCCAAACAGGAGTGTTACATCTTTGTCAATTATGTTGAGTGCGTAAGCCAGCTGATCACAACTGACCTTTTCAATGGCCCAAATAATGCATTAAAAAAATTAAGGAAAAACGGCAACAAAGGTCTAAGCTTCTCATTTTGATAATTTTTTCCTGACACAGTAAGAACAATTTCCTTTGTTTTGCACTTTTATAGTAATACAAGGCTTTCCTCTTATATTTTATATCCTGCTAAATATATGCATTTTTGAGCTTTGACATTTCTGAGTGTTATTACATTTTTAGACTAAATGTATTCACAGTCATGATTTTATATATCCTTTTGCTTAAACAGGCTTTCTTACTCCCCAAAGCTTAAACCCTTTTCTGATAGCTTTACAGACAGCAGTATTAACCTCTCCCAGCCTTTGTTTCACTAGACTAAATAGGTCACAAACTATGAGCTCACACTTTGATGACAGATACCGCATTCCCTCATTCATTTAAGCACCTTATCTTTGCATCTATTCCAGTCTGAGCTCATTTTTTCTTTTCATCCCTTACAAACTCAGACACCAGATGAACTGTCATTGCTTAGACAGAAGGTCTCATAACTTTCTTCTAAGACAGTTGATTGTCTTTTACCTGTGCTTCTAGGTATGAATTTTGTCCATGCTCTTTGAATATAACAATTTTTTTTTCCAGTGGCATGTTTTAATGAAGAGGAGGAGGAATATATCCAATTAGTAATCAGGATAAAATAAGATTAATATTTCAAATTGATACAGTACAGATATATCATTCTGACTTTTATTTTTCACTCAGAGGTACGTTGATCTTTCTGAGACAACTGTCTACAGCAAGCAATATTCAGAAGACCGTCCATGCCTTAAAATGGAAACCAAATATCAGAAAATACAAGGGTTTTGTTTTAAAACACAGTCTCATGAAGTCTCCAAATTTTCATGCCCATCCATATCAGACTGTTAAAAAAAAAAACTATACTCATTCTCTGATCTTGATTTCCCAGCTGAATATTGATGAAAATTATTTAGGTTTTAGTCATATGTTTAGTGTCTTTTAATGTTTAAATAATAACTACAGATGTAGATACACTTAAATTTACATCCTTATGTCACAACTTTTTAATTTGTTTATTTCTAAGAGTGATGATTGACCTTTAAATAAAAAAGTATGATGTGATCAAGTACAATGCAAGAATGAAGGTTCAATTTTACTGTTACATATGGATGGATTGTACAAGATTATGACATGGTAAGCAACAGTGGAAGAGGGCTGTATTTAATTTTGTTTCGGCAAAAGTTTAAAGATTCAGTTTCTGGTTGGTGACATGAAAAATATATCATTTTTACTTACACCAATATAATGTTTAAAGTGTGCATTTCATTAATGCACTACTTGAAAGTTTATATATTGTATATAATAAATGCACTGCAAAAAATTAGTTATTAATGAGGATAATGAATTGTGTCACCTAGTTTGATATGTTTTTTTCCACACATACATTTACTTAATATTTAGAAGGATAATTCCAGAGGTGTGGACTATTCATTATTTCATTTTGATTTCCAGTACAAGAATTTCAAAATTCAGGATAGTGAAGACTTTGAGCTTGATATCTCCTAATTATTTACCCATTAAATTTTGATTTTGGTTCAGTTTTCTCTTAGTAGTATGAAAATATTTAGTAGAATATTTAATAGGATGAGGAGTAAAATAAATCTATTATACTATATTAGCCTCTATATTCCTCAACTCTTGTCTCAAATGAAGCAGGATTTCTTCCCTGAGAAAAATCCACTCTCAAAAATGCACAGAGCATAAAAAATCCCTTCTCAATTTTAATTGCTCTCCTTGAAACCCAGGAGATTCCTATGCTAAGGGTATGCATAGATGCATAGTTAGCTGTTCATACATAGTCTTGTGAGGTGCTGAAGCAAAGGGATATGAGCCATTCAGCAACTCACTGGTATGACAAACAAACTATCAGGATGGGATTCTTTAAAAAAAAACAAAACAAAAAAAAACCCCACATTAATAGCCAAGGAAATAATTTGTATTTTGAGGCAGGATTTAATTTCAAAACATCTCAATATTTTTGTTCATAGAAGTTCAGTTAGCAATAGTACCCATTTAGGGTTGCAGAAAATCATTCTGTCCTTTCCAGCTGATTTTTGACTGTCAGAGCACTTGAAAATGAAAGTCTTACATTAGGTTAAAAAACATACTTTTTAATTTATCTTTTTTTTTAATGTAACTTTTTCACCTTTCCTTTTACACAGAAACTTTCTTCCAATCAGGCTGAATATTGATAGCTTAAGAGAAAAAATAAAAATCTTTAAGTATATAAAGAAAGCTTTGGTGAAGTGTCAGATATTATAATTCATGTAAGCCTTCAGAAAGGAAATATGATGACACTTTGTGTCAAGTTCACTTGAAGATCTTTTGCTAAAAAGAGATAAACTGTCTTGCTTTCATTGGAAAAAGCCTGTCATGACTCGTTGAATCAAGAGAAGTTGAATGGGCATTTTCTTAGGAATTCTCAACTCCTCTAGCTGATCAATCATTTCACAAAAAAATTAAAACATAAGCATTTTTCATCGTTATTTGTTTTTTAGAGGCTAGTGGTGATAAGATGCGACCATTTGTTCATAATGACCAACTGTAAATAAGGAAAGATATCAGCTTAGATTATGTTACTTCTGGCTAACAGCAACCAAAATGCCACTGACCTCAGCAGTGTGCCTGACTGTGGGAAGATAAATTATCAGTATTTTAGAGCAGCAGAATGAGTTCTGTGCTGAATGCAAAAAAGATCAAAAATAAGCATTCTCGAAGATCCACATCAATGCTAGTGAAAGCTAAGTAATAACTACAGCATTAATGATAACAAAGGGAATTATTTGATACAAAGGTGTCTGCTCTCAGAAAAAAATTTATAAAAATCTAATAGCATAAATATGTCAGGTAGATCAGCTAATGCACTGGATTTAGAGTTTATTATACTGCAAATTCCTGAAAAAAATAAAGAATTAAATACCGATGCACAGTCAAGATACAAAAATCTCAGAGTCGAGTGGTTTCAAATATGCTTATGCTAATTAAAAAAACAAAGAAATCCTCCTAAAGCTGGATCTACAGATTGTGATATGAATGGTTTTCAATTCGAACTGCTAGTGAAAATTACAGGTATTTTGATTCTGCATCTACTATTCTTCTGCTGGTTCAGTATTTTTAACATTAAAGTCATGCTTTCTTGTTTCCTTGCTACATCTGTTTTATGGAAGCAACACAGTGTGTGTCATGTATTACAGCCAAGAAACATATGTTGCAAAGAAACAAGAAAAGGGTGATTTTGTATTTAACACTGGGAATCTACCAATTCTCCCAGTAAACTTAATCCACTAGAAATAAGAATGCTATATAGTTCTTAAAGAAATTATATAGATAAAACTTAAGAATAGGACAGTAGATTCCTGTATTTTCAAGGACAATATTCAAACATCCCTGCTTAAAAGGATGTTGCTAAGCTTTACTGATGAAACCAACAATCAGAAATTTTTCCCCCAGCATTTTGGCTAATGCATAATGAGAAAGTGGATAGCACATGGGTACAAAGTGTTTAATCTCTGACTTAGTTATTTACATTAAGACCAAGAGAGCTGTGATTTTTGAATAAAAATTATTATCTTTCATGCCCTTATCTACCTAGCCCAGAAACTAGCCATGAATAAAGCCAGTCAGTTGTGCAGGTATGGGGTGTAACTGTGTTTGGCTTTCTGTGCTAGAGCAGCTCATAAGGTGATCTATATAGTTGGATAAAATAGGAGGTTGATCACACAAAGGACCCATTTCATTCCTTCTACTGTGCAAAGGTTTATGGGCCTCTGTCTTTAATCTGAACCATCCAAAGAGCAGATATTTAAGGAGGAATGTCTGTTACCTCAAGTGAAGTAAGTGGAGTATCAAGGGAAGGCAAATTCTCTAGAAGCAGTGGATCAACTGTGCTTCTCCGCTTTTCAAGCAAAGTATATTACACACAACTATGCCACAGCTGAGAGGTATGATGCGGGCAGGAAACAGATTTCTGTCATTCAAGCTTTGAGTGTAAAATGAATCTTGACTTGTAATAACATGTTCACAGTGTAAGCATACTATTATGTACTCTTAATAACCAGTATACTCATCCAAAAGCAAAAAAACACATGTACTAGGTAGAAGGGCCAGGAGGTTCATCAGGGGGCTGGAGCACCTTTCATTTGAAGACAGGCTGAGAAAGTTGCTCAGCCTGGGGAAGAGAAGGCTATGTGGAGACTACATAGTAGCCTTCCAGCATCTGAAGGGGATCTACAATTCCAGCGAGGGCCTGTTCATCAGGGACTATAGTGATAGGACAACTTAAACAGGGGAGATCTATATTGGATATAAGTTCTTTACTGTGAGAGTGGGGAGGCACTGGAACAGGTTGCCCAAGGAAGCTGCGAATGCTCCAATCCTGGCAGTGTTAAAGGCCAGGTTGGACAGGGCCTTTACCAACCCAGTCTAGAGTGAGGTGTCCCTGTCTATGACAGCGGTTGGAACCACATGATCTTAAGGTCATTTCCAACCCAAACCATCCTATGATTCTGTGATATTATGGACCGTTAGACATCACAGGTCAGCTTTCAACTCACTGCATATTTATAACAAGCAACATCCACAAGTATGTCTGCATATTTTATAAATGTTCAGCCAAAATGTTCAATGAATTATATGAGTAAATAGTTAATCATAATCTAAAATTTCTATTATTAATTTTCATAACCCAGGAACCAGTTAGATTTACATCTGTGCTTCTTACCTGTTTTAAAGATTTTTCCTGTGTGGTTTGATATATCACAGCTATATTTCATATGTAGACTCAACAATGAATTTAATTATAGTAAGCTCATTAGGAATGGAGCCATTGCTTATCTTAAGTTCTGTAAAGTAGTGTATATTTACAGCACTGTATAAGCAGTATTTAATAATTAATACTCTGTACTCTGTCATATTTATGTGAAAGCATAAAAGGATTATCAGAGGTAGGGAGGATTTTATATTTCTGTGAAGAATACAGAGATGAGTCTCTGCGTAAATGAGAATAGAAAATTAAAGCCTGATGAAATGTGACCTTTTTTGTTTCTCTCCTATTGTTTAAAGCTGGATAGTGACTTAATATAAAACTATTTTTTAGTCCTGCATCAGGCTTATGCTCTGTAGGGATAGTGACTTATGATAGTGGAAGAATAAGTAAACAGTTCCAGAAATAGTTATTGAAAGATCAGATCTCTAATAAATCTAAAACTCTAGATTTGATGAAACATGGCAATGGACAAAAATGAGCTACAATGTTAGAACTCTGGTCATTACATAGTTTCAGAAGAAAATATCCTGTGAATGTAGAAAACCATTGATGTAATTTGAGAACAGCAAAGAAAATAGGTTTTCCTTCCTTCTCCCCTCCTTTTTTTTTTTTTTTTATTGCTTTCTCTTTCAAAATTTATTCCATGGCAAACCATACCACCACAACTATCAGTTCTTATAAGCTTTCAGGACTTTCTGTGAAAGGTTAGTGTTGAATTTACACTGTGATCACTGAACAGCTGGAAAATAAAGGTTTTTTAGGTTGGAAATTGGTTAAAAAGCAGAAAAAACCCCAAATGACATTTTCATGGGCATGAAGTGATGCAATGTGCTCAGGTCAGAAAAAGCATGCATCACTGTACATTTCCAGCATGAAGCTGACATTTCTTTCATGCTGCAAAGAAATTTAAAGTGACGTTCTTTTATTTTCCACAGAGACAGCTGCTATAGTTCCCAGCTGAAAATTTGCCTCAGCTGGTATTTAATAAATGGGAAAACATGTAGATAACAATCATGAGCTAGTGAGCACTGCTGGTTGACCAGTTATCAAATTGCTGATAAGCTGTAGTTTCAGCTGTACCTCTAAATGACATGCAAGCTTTTTTTTTTTTCTTTTTTGTGTCCTTATAACTTAAATTTGAGATAATGTTATGATTTAGCACATATTATGGCCTACCTTTGGTGTAATGAGGCTTACTGATATGCTTTTAAAAGAAAAAAATAAACATTCCTTGGAGATTTTTTTCTCTAGTAAGGATCATAAAACTGTCAAAATCTAAGTTCCCTCACAAAAACCAGCTGCAAACACAGGTATCTGCTCTCATTGAGCTCAGTCCTATAAACAAAATCTGACAGGAATTTTTCAGCTTCTTTGGGGGAAAAAATGCTTTGTCAAAACTGAAGTACTGCATGGAAATGGGTTGATGTTGATGCACTTTCACCAAAGCAGAGATTGGCTTGGAATTCAAATTTCAAGGAAACAGTTTCAGACCACTTTTGTCCAGCCAGGACAAATGTAGTAAACCCTCCTACTGCCTGCTCTGGAGGTGAGCCTCTGCAAACATTGCAGATCCCTCACTCACCCATAACTCTCTGGATGCTGTTTTTTTTTTGGCAGGCAACTGCCTCTTTCACTTTCATACAACTAAACTCTTTGTTTTCCTGAACAATTTTTAAAAATTTTCTTTTCATGGGAAATGTTGAAATTATGTATTTTCTTTCTGAAAGCCAGTAAATATGTTCATTTTTCCTACTATAGAAAATTATATGCACCTATTAGCCCCAGTTTCAAAGCCAAGAAGTAGGCAATGGAGGGGGGGAGTGAAGTAGAAATTCTCATAAAAAAGGAATCCATGCAAATCAAAACTCAAAAGAACATATTCATATCATGCCTAGTAAGTATAAGAATGAAAACAGAATTTGGGTCTTAAGGTATTTTTTTGCTAACTGACCAGGTGAATTCTCTGGCACTTTGGAACTAAATTGAAAAAAAAAAAAAGAGAGATGAGGAAATAACGTTTAGCAGAAAAGCAATATAATTAATGGAATTAGTTTTATTAATGTAACACATGAGCTTCTTGAAACGAGAGAGCTTATTATTTCTCTTCTTGACCACTGAATATGGCCAAGTATATCTTTTCCAAACCAGAAATAAAAGCATAAACAGTTTTAACAAGTTTGGCGAGTCCATTCACATTTGCAATGTGAAATTATCTGGCCTAATTTGTATTACCTTAGGAAATTCTCTGTAAAGCAGGTTGTTTTAACTGGAGTAACCAACAAAATGGAAACTAGAAAAGATGGACTCAAGTAAGGAATACTTTTTCTGCAGAGTTACCCTGCAACACTAGAACAGAAAATCTGCAGCTCTCTACCCTCTAAAGAAAAGGCAGTGAGAGAAAAGAAGAAAAAGATGAAGAACGTTCTCCTGGTGGTGGTTATAGAAAGGCTACAGCTGGAGATGGAAGCTACTGCTCCATATAGAGCTGAGTGCTGCAAGGTGGAAGCTCGTTTTTGAGCTTGCTGATAGGTTTGAAAATAATGTTGTCTATACAACATGTATATGCTGTGATATACAGCAAGGTATATTGCTAAGGTTCAGTAAGGATACCTGTCTCCAGCTCTAAGATATATAAAATATTCTTTGCATCATTTCACTGCAACCCAATATACAGTGTTATTATATACTCCCCAGGTTTTTATCAAAAAGTTTAATCTTTATTACTGAGAAGTAAATAACTTATGAGTTTAAAGGGAAAAGGATGGCTGAGATTAGATAAATGGGAACATGATTTTGCTAAATATAAATGATTTTGATTGTAGAGAGATCAAACTTCAAATTTAGGAAGTATCACAGAGAGAAAAATGCCTGTCCTTAACTACTATTCCTGAGATTTTTGTTGCAATGCAAGTAACCACATGGTGGAAACTGCACATTCGTTGTCTGAGGAATTCATGGTGTGATAAAGAAAATGAGAGCCTCTGAGGGAATAATTGCTTCACCATGGGGAACTCATGCAACTTAAGTTGAACTTTAAATCGATCTGCTTTTGTGTTTGTTACTGCTGGTGCACAGTAGTATCAGGAGGAAATTGTGCAGCCATAAAATTTATGTTTTCGATATTATGCAGTATGATAATGCTGTGACTATTTCTATAAATATTTTTGTGTTGGGTGGGGAGTTCTTTTCCATCTCAGTTCTACTAACTTTCATAAAAGCTAAAAATATACAGCTGGATGCTTTTAATTATGAGTAGCAACAATTGTTCGGAGTCCATGGAAAAAGACTCAAATACTGAATCTCTCCCTATTTTTTAAGGGTGTTCACTATTTTCATTTGTTTCCTAGGCTGCAGAACTTTGATCATTACCATATATTGATAGGTGCCTCTATGTGCTCATGCTATGACTGGGCAGAGGGCTTACAGGATTACATGCTTGGTTTCCCCTGAAAGCCTCTCTTTCCAGTAAATATTGTGGCAATTTGAAAGGATTACTTTCTTATGTCCCTTTCAATTTCTCCAGCCATTTTTGATTTGATAGCAGCAGCTGGTAGTCACTTAAGGGTGACAACAACACTCTCATCATCCCCTTGTAAGGTGGACACACATTGTGATCCCCCCATCACAGGTTTCTCAGGGAAGTAGGGGACAGAACAAATATGGAAGGAAAGAGATTAGTTTAGTCTGCAGAGAGACTATAAGACTGGTATTTTTCCTTAAGAAAATGTCTCCTCATATATACCATTAGTTTCAATTATTAAGATTACTCAGTATCAGCAATATGCTCAAAAAATGCAGTTAATTCAGTCAAAACAAAGGTTTCTCATATTTAAGCCATTTTATGGAAACAGTTACTAAGAGGAATGGAAGATTTGCTGTCTTCTGATCAGCATTTTCATCTATTTGTGCTGCCTTCATTTTTCATGGCAGAGACCTTCATAATTTATTCCCCACCATTGTAGTGCAAGTTCGAAACAGCAGTGAGCCATGTAAACAAAGGAGTAATGTTACTGAAATATAGTCCAAATTAATTTTATGATATGTATGGAGCTAATACTTAGTATTGTTGGTCTCTCTACAACTGTGTGTCATCAGGACCAGAAATAAGTATCTGAAACTTAAATATGTAAATTTACCTTAACTGGAAGACTGGGGCATCCTTCTCTATTTCTCGCTTTGTTAAAAGGATTTATTTTTTGGAAGCTAAAACTGAAGAGAAGAATTGGATCCTCTTTTATAAATTAAGAAGATGAGTGAAGTAATTTATCTAATGTCATATGATATATCTATTGAGTTTGGAATTTGACAAATTTGTTCTTAAACCTAGTCTTGGAAGCAAATCACACAAAATCCTCCTTGCACCTGAATCACAGAGTCTGAATTCAAAGTGATTGCTCAATCACTGTTAATGCTCTTTAAAAAGAGATTCTACTCATAATTTTTGCAATTTCATCCTAAAAAGAAGGTTTTTATTCTTATATCTTTGGGGGATATTTATATATAAAATACATGCAGCAAAAAATAATACAAATACACACCACCTCTTTTGCTATTTCTGTTGGCACTAAGGTAACCTTTCTCTCCAAATGCTTGGGAATCTCACCTGTATATTAATGATCTTTTCTCCACTACTTCTGCCTTTTTTATATTTAGGAAGCCCATAAGTACTGATATAGTAAAGGCTGGCCTTTTATTATCTTTTGCTGTACTTACAGATGCATTTAATCAAATCAAAAGTCCAATCAAAAGAATTACTGAATTATCTGAGATGCCAAGTGATCGTTTAAAAAGATATTTTTTACAGAACAAATATATAAAGTGGGCATCTAAATACAAATATGATTCTAGTATAAAGTTAAGAAAAGTAATTTAAGGCCCAGAAATGTTGTAGGCATAAGGACATTCAGGCACAAGTATCAGTGATGCCATTTCAGTATGTCTCAGTACATTATAGCAAATTCAGAACCGAGATGTTTTTAACTAAAAATGTTAGTTTTCTTCCGGCCCAGGCCCTCTCCTTTATTGGGACCTCAATATTCAGAGGCAATCTCAGACTTCAGTGGAACTGGAAACAAATAATGTGTCATTTAAATGTGTATAAATTGGTGGGTTTTTTTTATAATTTCCAAGCAATGTTATAAGTGAAATTACTTTGATTCTCCCACTTTAACAAAGCGTGTGGCTCTCAGATCAGCCACAGATACATTCCTGACCAATTTTTATTCTGTACACAGCGAAGGAAAATTCATACTTTGTTGATTTGGTCTGAAGTGGTTTCAAAACCTTAAATAAGGGGAATAAACATGAGCAGGAAACAGCAGACTTTTGCCTGTCAACCTGAATAGACACTACCAAAGACAGAATCTACACAGCTTATGTAGTAGAAGCAATAAAATAGGTTCTTGTTTTTGTACATTTCCTAAATTACAGGTCAAAGTGGAAACAGAACTACAAGCACACAGTAAGAAAAGGCTGAATCTAGTAGCCAGGAAGATTGTACTATTAGATTTATTTTCAGCTTTCTAATGTTCTTGTTTTCATGAAATTATACTATTGTTGATTTGAGACTGTTGGACATTTCAGATAAAAATGGATCAGATCTATATGTCTTTTAATATGGGTTGGAATTTGGTCTCCTCAATATTGCTCACCCCAATTATCATTTCCACACATGATCTGTGATGTGGCAATTTTCTACCAACCCAGCCTGGGGCTCCCATCACATTAGATGATGCAGGAAAATAGAACAAAATGAGATGTCTGCATTTCACACAGTATGCAGTTTACACTTTCAATTCTTGGTATGTAAGGAAATAATAAAGTTATCTAACTTCAAGTTGCGAAATAATATTTTGTCTTTACATTAAATTTGGGATGCTTTGAAGTCTTGGATCATATTTTATTATTTCAGTGCTAAGTAGGACAGGAGATAATCATAACTACATTTTGCACAAGATTCTCATATTCTTCCCTTATGCAATCAATTATTTCCAGTGCAACCCAGCTGGTTAGTAAGAAAATCACAAATAAAATCCAACTTTGACTGTAAGGGACCCCTGCTTTTCATGATAAATATTAAAACCTGCTGAAGTGAATGAATGATCTAAAATAATAAAAATTAATAACTTATTCATTAATTGTAAGCCCTAACCCTGTATCTTTCAATGCAAAAAATTCCCGCTATGGATAAATTTTCAAAACTCACTTTGGCCACACTCAGGTCTTAGCCTGAGCACAACTGCACTTAAGCATGTGTAAAGCAGGCAGCTGTGTGGCTTTCACTGGGAAAAAGCTGGCTTTCATTAGGGTGGTATTAGACAGCTGGGAAGTCAGAAATCCAGAGGGAGCAGGTGAGAAGTATGTTAAAAGAAGAATATGGTTTGAGGTCCGTTGGCATCCCAACTGGCTCAGCAGGTGTGTGTGGAGGTTTTCTGTTTGATCTTTTATCATATCCCCCCAGTTCACAGGAGAAAATGATACTGAATTAAACATTACAGTATTTCATTGTGTATAGAATGGAATGTATCTATAAGTATAGACATAGTTATGAGCAAGGCTACAAGGACTCTTAAGGAAGGCATGCAACAAAACAAACAGATGTCCTCCTTCAAATGGATGTGGACTTTCCTCCTGTCCATAAAGCCTGAGAACCAAGTAAACAGTTGCGAGAAAGCAGCTAAAGGAGCCTCTCAGGGTCATAAATTTGCACAAACAAGACCATGTATTTAAATGGCAAACCAAACAAGCATTCCAAATTCATTAACTAATGGATTTCCATTAAAGTGTAAAATGAGCAGGACGTTTCTCCCCAAATGACCACAATCCCCCCAAACCACTCCTTGAATTCAGTTCCTGCTATCTACCCAAATCACCATATGCGCGAGTAACGGGAACTAGGTGGGCACTTCGGGAGTTATGATGAATATGTATAACAGTATATAATCTGTAGACTGTCTCTTCTCATTGTGCATGGTAGGCGGAGCTATCCCACATGCACCCAGGACAGTAATAAAGTAATGTTGGCTTTCTTTCATTGACGAGAAGTGACACTATTCTTTTGCTGTCATTCTAGTTGGAGAGTTTTTTTCCCAGATTTCCGTGACAAAAGCACAGGCCCTCCAGAGGCTGAAAAACAAAACAACAATTCATTCTGTTGTAAATTTCCCTAAAACTGTGTCAGGAGGAGCAAAAGCCTTGGCAAGATCTTATTCTCGTAAAAGAACTTAAGCAGGACAAAAGAAAGTAAGGAGAGAAATGAAAGAAATAGGATCACCATCCACCCTATGGATCCATCCATGTCTTCCCAGGAGTGAGTCGAATTCCCTGTAGTTGTAGCCATTTCAATTGCAATCCTTGTCAGCATCTCCACCGTTCCCATTGTGTAGAGTCGGTTCTCTCAGACCCCTCTCACAGGTGAGACTCACCTGCAGGGATATCAGGCAAACCCCAGTCCCAGTTCACGTTGTGTGCTGACAGGCATCGTGGTGTCTGCTGCACTGTCTCTGGGTAGTTTGTTGCCAGGCAGTTGGTACTTGCTGTCTCAGGGAAGACAGCACAGGAAAACATCCCCCATCTTGGTAGCCTGGATCCTTTCTCTGATCCCAGCTGTTTGCCCAAGCGGTAATGCCTGCTCATCACTAACAAGCACTCAGCCCCCTCTCTGTTCCTGCTAGCTTTTGAGGTGTTTAGAGACAACACACAAAAAAAGGTCTCTTGGCATTTTTGGCTGGGAAAGAACAGGCCCCCGTACTCCGTAAGTCTGAATCATAGAAAGGTTAGAGTTGGAAGACACATAAAGATTATCTAGATCCAATTCCTCTGCTATGGGCAGGGACGCCTTCCACTAGATCGGGTTGGCCCTGTCCAACCTGGCCTTTAACACTTCCAGAGATGGAGCATTCACAGCTTCCTTGGTCAGCCTATTCCAGTGCTTCACCACCCTCCCAGTAAATATCATTCCTGAGACCCTTCTTCCCACAGACCATGTGTTCACTTGTTCTTTTTACAGCCAGAAATTCCCAGATTTATTATTCCTGAAACCCAATTGTGTTTCCAACTGCACTCCCTACCCTTTTCCAGAGCCTCAAACCCACTGTGTCCTCCAGCAGCTCTGCTACACTACCCTCCCCAGCAATCCACCCTGCTGCTACCAGAGCACTTGAAGCGCAGCTCACAAGCCTTGAGCCAGGAAGTGTTCCTCAGCATGGCTTCAAGGCTGAGACAACAGGGAAAGGATAATTTTCTGAGTATGCATGTGAAGCTGAAAAAATGTAACATTTTACTACATTCATATGACATTCCCTGCAATTTTATTTGACCTGACATTTGCTTAAGCATTTCCTCTGAAAAATGTTGATTTTTCTTTTTATATATATAGCAGGATATGATTAAAAAAGTTAAAATCTCTGTTATGAAGAGATTAAAAAACCTTGCATCTGACAGATTTTCAATTTCATCTCAAATGAGAGGAAAAAATAGCAAGTACTATCAATCCATTGCACTTTTTCCAGTTCTTTATAAAGCAGTTTCCTAATGTGACTCAAAAAATCACATATTTATCTCATTCATCAAAAACTTTCTTCTCTAAAGTATTTCTCCTTTCTATGCTATCTTTACCTCTAAAGTTCATTTTCCCATTGTAACTAAAAATCTTTACAACTGTTATCATTCAAACTGGCAACTAGGATATTATGCATAAATTTCACCTGTTTTACATCCAGTCAATTCCTAAATACATCAGTTGTAAAAAAACCATCTTTCCTGTTCACCCAGCATTCCAACTCACTGTTGTGAACTATGAAACATGTATTTGTCACCTCTCTGAGTACCTTGCCTCATACTTCCTGCATTTATTTTATCCAACAGTGGGTTTGTCCACTGTTCCACAAGCCAGAGCTATACAAAATGCTTTAGAAAAACTATGTATTAGTTTTTCCTCTCCAAAGCTCTAAAAATATGTAAGAGAATATTCTTATCCAATAACATTTTAAATAACATTTACAATGTACCTTCTTTCTCATCTTTTAGAAATTTTCTCATCTTTTCAAAATTTTCTCATAATAGTAAGAGTACCCTTTTGTGTCAATTGCTCATATCATTGTCCCTCCCAGATTTCACATATTTCATATGTCCTGTACTTATAGCACCTCTTCTGACCCAACTCATACAAACAGAAACACTTCTTATTCCTACACTAACATGTTCTGCAGGAAAGTCATCAGTAAAGGACATCTGACATAACCGGTGTAAATAACAGGAAAAATAATTTTCAAATGCACACATTTTTATGTAACAAGTTTGACTTCTCTTTGTCTAAAGTTTTTAATCTATAAATCCCATTTTTCAACATCCCTATAAATAATTCCAGTGTGCATATTAACCTAAACCAATTACCTTGACTATTCTTTCACCTTTTATATAAAATTTATCATCACTGTGTTAAGATGCAGTTCACCTTGTAAAATCCTGTTAAAAAGATGTGGTTACTGAGTGTGCTGGTGAGTTCTTGGGCGAGGTACAGGATAAAGACAGCCCAAAATTTTGTTCAGGTTTACAGTGAGAGGAACGAGGTAAAAAAAGTAAGAAAAAAGATATGAATATTTAACATGACTGAGACACTGTTGTCTTCCAAATAAATCATATCTACTAGTAGAGGATCCATTACGTGATGGGATGTAAGTTTGTCGCAATGAGGGACGGGGACGCAGTTTGATGCAAACAAAATGTCCGTTTATTCTCTCAGATCTTACACTTATAT
>JASSUY010043198.1:0-12419 GCA_032466535.1 Forpus xanthops | reverse complement strand
ATACAAGGAAAGAATACAAGAGCTCACCAGCTAATTTCCACCCAGCCTGACCAAGCAGTGCACCCCATCACCTGATAACAAGCCCGGCCACACAGTGCACCCCCATCACCTCATGCCAAGTCCGACCACGCAGTGCCCACCCCCCACCCTTCCGGGTCCCTGCTCTCTGTCTCTACATCCTGGACATGATGTGCTGCGATATGGAATACTTCTTTGGTCAGTTTGGGTCAGGTGCCCTGTCTCTGCTTCCTCCCAGCCTCCTCCCGGCTTCCTCTCCTCCCTGGCAGAGCATGAAACTCAGGAGTCCTTGGTCAGACCAAAACATTGCCAAGCAGTAACTGAAAACACTGGTGTTATCAGTGCTGTTCACAGACCCAAAACCAAAAACACAGCACTGCACCAGCTACCAAGGAGAAAAACGACTACTGCTGCTGAACCCATGACAGACAGATAATTCTCAAGATAATTTCCTGTGTTCTCTGACCTCCTCTAACACTCTAGGTTTGTTCCACCTTCTCTGAAATGTAAAGGAAAAAAAAAAAAAAATCACTTCGTCCTTTCTTACTTAGAAGGCACTTCTTATTTTCCCTACATCTGCTGACTCTCACTGTCAGAGGTCAGTTCCTGCCTCTCTTCATCTCATCCCATCACCTTCTTTTTGTCTTTTGTGAAAAGAGCACTTACATCCTCTCCTGCATTGCCCCTCTCCATTGTGATGGGCTTTCGAGGGACCTCTGAAAAGGTACAGATGGATTTCATCATTCTCAGCTAAATGTCAGTTTGAAAGTCCCATTCCATATGACACCTGCCAAGCCCCCCCACTCCCCCGGTAAATAAACAAAATGAGTTCAGGCATGTGCTGAGCTATTGCCTGGTCTTGTGGCCTCAGGTATGTGGCAGCCCCCCATTCTCCTGCCTGCTCCCTGGGCACAGCACCAAGCACATAGGCTTGGATCAGCAGTCATCTGCCTTATGGTAATACAGTTATTAGTAGTCTAAATTAGCTTCAGACATGCCATTGATCTCGTGATGCTATACAATCTGCTTGGAACTAGAACGTATATCCAGATGACTTCAGTATTTTTTGCCCATACCAGTATTCCTTACTTCTTCAAACCTTTTTTTCTCTAACTTACAGAATACAGGTCAGGTCAATCTTTCTTTATAATTCATACTTTCAAAACCCTAAATCATGCATTTGTTTGCCTTCCACTGCATTTCTACAAGCTCAGTCAGCAATGTCCTTCCTATAATACATTGCAGAATTGCAGATATTCCAAATGGAGTCTGACTAGTGATTTTCAAAGTGGCAGAGTAACTGTAGTAGTAGTAACACACGCTTGCATTTGTGCTTCTGCCAACTTTTTCTGTTCAAGACCATAATTGAATCTCTGTTTTTCCAGTGCAAGACAGAAACTGGAGCATCTCTGAATGCACAAGCAAATGGCCTAAGCTGTAATGGTAGGGGTTCCTTCCCAAACACATTTATCCGAAGGTAGCAAAACCCCTTTCAGATTAGTTCATATGTCTAATCCCCTACAAGCAAGCTTAACACACTGAATATATCCACAGAAGTGATTTTTGGTGCTGTAAGAAGCATCAATATTAAATCGGTATACACAGTTAACCAAATGAAACCAGAGCCAAAACCTCAAGAGTGACTCTAAGGGCTTCCACCCTCTTTGATTTCCTATTCTTTGGATGAGATGCACGCTACAACCTCTTTAGTAAAAATCCCTTGGAGAACTTTGCAACAACCCTTCAGTACAATATTCTGGCTCAAATCCATGTCATACAATTATATTTCACTATCAATATCTTCTCCTTCCTACCATCCAGAAATACAGTCTAATATACAGTGCCTAGGAACTACTGCTTTATACCTTGGGAAGAGCATAATTTTAACACTGTGGAAACTGATTCTAGTATAAACTTCGTATAAATTGATGCTTTAAGACAAAAGATATTTCATGGAATCAGGCCTAATGGTCACCACCTCTCCCCTAAGATTACATCTGTTGATGTTGGTGGGTTACTGTTCGGATTTGTCAGAGATTGCTTACTCTCCACAGTCCCAAACCTGATACAACTAGGAGTTCTTTCACAGCCTGTGTATGTTTTTACTTGTTGAGATGGCATGATGCCTGGCTACTCACAAGTTGGTCAGATACTTCCCCTAAGACATAAGTTTCCAGGGAATATGAAAGCTCAGACAGGAGTCCTGGATATCATTTAAGTGCCATCACTTTTACAGGAAATCCTTTCCACTGTGACAGCTCTGCCACACTGGTGTCACATCCCTTGTTACACTTCATCACGCCTGTTCACACTTTGGTGCGTTGATGAATCAATTCAAGCATTTTCTTGGCATTTCCTCTGTGTCTTTTTCATCAATATGGGACAGTTGGCTTACAGCATGACAAACTTTCATATCTAGATTTTCAAACTTTTCCTGGAAGCTAATGGGTATACATGTTCCACATATAAATCAACCAGTATAGCAGGACAATACTGGAGTATTCCTCTGGCTCTATTTTGCTTTCTTGCAGCATTTACAAAATGGTGTCTCTGATCTCTCAGAACTAGTAGACTGAAATGGAATATCTGATTTATTTTTTGAATCAGTATAGGACTTGCAACACTACTACCAATGTTATTTTATTTGGCTTGTGTGCTAAAACTACTACATTCTTGGGGTCTGGCCAAAATTTGGAAATCTTAATGAATACACATTACACTCTGAACCTAAGCTGGCCTCCTAATAGGAGTGACGTGAATTTCAGGAGTGATACATGCTTGTGAATCCCCTTGCAATTAGAGAGCACTACAGGCACTTTACAGCCTGGAAACTATAGCTTCTTCTACCTAGAAGTAGGTCATTTAGGTACCCTTGTTTAACGATGTTTATATCGTTGATATTACCATGTATATACTAGTATAATCCATGGGCAACCTTTTGAAGATCAAGTCTACAAAAAAGCCTGATTTTCAGAAGTACCAGAACATACTGGCATATCTCCTTGAAAATCAGACCAGAAAAAAATAAATCACATTCCAAAGGTTGTCAAAGCTGCTTAAACACAGTAACCCCAGAGAAGTCACTTACTTGAATGTTTGCCCACTTTTCAAATTGTGATATGGAACTTCTCCAAAAAGAATGAAATGAGTTTCAGACCTGCTGTTCCAGCCCTGGCCTCACACACTGTCATTGTAGAACTAACTCCAGAACTGGTATGAAAAGGAAAAGGAGTCTGCTCTTACAGGTTATACCTACATAAATACACCCACTATACACGTGTCTTTGCATACTTGAACACATACATATATCAGAAAAATATAGTGCGAAAATAGAGATATTTTGCATAACTGCTATTGAAGAAAATGATCTGTCCTTACCACCCACCAGCAGTTTTTCTAAAATAGCGTTTGTATAAGGCTCCAACCTTTGACATGGATTTTGAGATAGAGATTTTATTCTAACCATGATTAAAACCATTTACCCATTCAGACCTTTCTTAACCTGTTGCAGCTGCAAAGAAGCATTCTGAGGCTTTCCCACAACACTTTATCAAGAAGGTAAGGTAAATTAAATTTGTGTTAAAGCTTCTGTAACCTTTAGTTCACTGAATTAGGGATTTCCCAACTAGAGCAGAAAGCAGTTCCAGGAAAAGTAGCATATAAGTATTTACTTTTTTGATTAAAAGATATTGGAACAGATAACACGACAAAATTAGTTTTTGCAGTGATGGTGAGGTTAAGGTTTCTGCTGTTGCTAGGATATACTGCCCTATCACAGCCAATCTTGACGGTGAAAATTGGTGCCTTAATTTCCCAATGGTCCATGCTACTTCTGACTTTGGCCTCATTCTGGTTAATCATGCTGTCATTCTCACTACAGATTGCCTTTTGACATCTTCATCTGCAAAAAGATTCTACAGTCAAGCCTGACTATGGCAAGTCAATTCAGAGTTTCACTGGTAGCCAAGACTAAACTCATAGATGAGTTTCTTTGTAAAAAGAAGAGCTTCACTAAAGAATGAGGAATACAGTAAATGAAGAGTTATTTTGCTTGGCGGAGGCAGGCCTGGACCATGTAGAGCAAAATGTAATTGGAGCAGTGATCACAATTGGCTCCTGGTACTTCAATGTCAGGAGCCATTTACACCTTTACCAGAAGAGTCAGAAGAGTCTTCCACTGTCTGTGCTGGTTTAAATAACAAAGCAGAATAGAGCTGCTTCTGATTTACATTTGACAACTAAAATGTGCCTTACACTTGGTATTGTCTGGTCTCAGATGAGACAGTTTAGACAGCTTTTTCCCTAAAAATTAGTCTCTCAGATTTTGCTGTGGTTTCTATTACACTGCTCATAATGTGTAATAGATTGTTCATAATGTGTGATGCTTTGGGTTCATGGATCATCTGTATTAATACCCTCACAGAGTTGAAGTTCAGGCCCTCAGCTACCTACACATTTGGGCCCTGTAAGGCAGCTTCATAGTATAGTGAGATATAATATATACCCAATAGAGCATACCCTTTGAAGACATGTCTGCTGTCAAATGCTGCTTAAAAAGACTTTCTGAGTATGAGTGACAGGTGTCTGACTACAGGCTTTGCCTGAAGAGCAACAGAAAAAGACTGTGAGATCCACACAAGGTGACTTCTAGCAGGCTGAAAAAGGGGTCATCTGTCTGCAAAATAAAAATAAACTGTGTGTTATACAAGGTAAGAAATTAATTCAATTAGAAAATGAAAAGAGAGACTGTACTTTATACACCACTGCATCCAAACTGTGTGGCTTTTTCCCTAACATGTTATTGCTTCCACTTCCATAGAAGTTTAATGTGTCTGCAAACTACATTAGGTCTCAATTTCCACCAGAGAAATGTTCAGAGAATGTGTCATCAAAGTTATACCATAGAGAAATGCAACAAAACACTGTGCTATAGGTGGGGATGAACAGGAAGCATTTTAGTATTCTGAATAATTTATTGATGCTTTTGAAAAGCAGATGCGCTCTCATTAATAGTGCCTCGCTGATAACTTCTGCTCTTACTACACCAAGATCTCTTCTGGTGCCAGGCATCTATTTTTTCCCACAGGCCACTTACTACAGCAAAGTACAAAGAAGCAGTAGAGCCAGCCTTGCAGAAGAGTTCTCAATTACTATTATTTTATTAGAAAAGAGCAGAAAGATCATATGATACTCTTAGCACCTTCCCTGATACCCAGCAGGTATCTCAGCTATGAAGGCATCATTTAAACTAATGGGAAAAAAAAAATAATCCTTATTTCTAGCAAACCCTATGGGCTTGACTGCTGCTCTTGCTTACAGTGGCAAATAGTTTCTCTGAGGACATCTACATTTAAAATTATATTTCTTTCAGAGTAAGCAGTATTCAACAAAACCTAGTATAAGAACCTGCAGTTTCTGGAAGACAAGATGGCCCAACATGAATCTGGCTAATATAGCATCTAAAATGGAAGTACATGTAGTTGCATGGCTCTAGAACAGGAAAGCAAGCAAGGAGTCATTTGAAAGTGTGCTAAAGAATTAACTAAAGTTGTTAGGAATATATAACCCAAAACCAGAATGAAATCCAAACCTCTATATAAAGATTCTGCTTTGCAAATACACAAAATAGCAAAAGAAATACTTCTAATAAAGCACAGAGATCTGTTTGGTCAAAGGTTTCTAGAAATGGTTTCCAGTTCCAGTTAAAAATCATAACAATTCCTCTGCAATTTCATAGCATGTTACTGGTAAAGACACCACTTCCCTGTACAGCGAGGCTAAAACCAGCATTATCCTTCATATAAAATAATTACACACACCATACATGCTGCAGTGACATTCATGTAGTAAACTCCAAAAACAAGTGATAAATTACAGTTCTCTGGCACCTCTGACTGCCTTACCTGCACCCTGCTCACTAATCCGTCTTTGCCAGGACTACTTCAAACCATCCAAACCCATCCGCTGCCTGCAGACTACCATCATTTTTTTTCAGATAATAACGTGCTAAAAAAAAAAGTTTTCTTTGTACCTACAAATGAGGAATTTACCCCCCAAAATGCATTGGTCTGCGGTTCAAGGCAATTTTAGAGCACTGACAACTTCAAAGTCCAATATCTCAGAACATTTGAAGGTTATAAACGAGTACTTTATATAAGTGGGTAAAAAAATAAAAATTCACCCCCTCTAATTGTTCAATATAGGCTTTGCCAGATATAAAAGTTTTAATTTAGTCCTGGTATATCACAAGATGTCAAATTTCCAAACTGCAGTGTTGTAAGGCACAGAAAGGCTCTCAGCTCACACTTCAATGTTCTAAAGTTTATTATTCAGGTTCTTTGTGCTGAAAGGCCTGTAAAATTAACTTCACAGCACGGAGGAAGGTTGTTACAAAGGAAGTAGGAGAAGGCTGTACACTTACATGGTCCATAAAAATTGCCAAACAAAAATACCAAAATGCTAGGAGACGCTGCCAACATTTCCACCAGCTTGGTGCATGCACAGAGAACTACTATAATCAACATCTGTGCTCCACCTAAGCAGAAGGCACGCTTTTCTCATTGTGAATTTGGGTTAAGCAAAACATCACTCCACCGTGCAGAGAGATAACATTCAACCAAACTAGCAATGCAACTACCAGCTCCTTTCCACCTCTGCACAGTAATGCACTGTGATGGAAGGATATAAGAAACTGTGGAACAGCCTACTGCCTGTATGCATCCCAAAGCTCTTTGTTCATGCTCCAAAGGAAAGCTCTGTCTTATTTCCGTGATCTACAACAGACAAGTTAGTACGATCCTGCAGATTGTGAGTCCCGGGGAAGCAGCAGACCTTGCCGTGCAGTGCATACCAGCAGGCTGCTCGTCCTCCTTCCTTATTGCCCTATTGATTGCCCTCTTTCATTTACAAAGAGCGTAGCGCTTGGGAAGGAAGACGAAGTGCCACGAGCCCGCCCTGACCCCTCCCCTCTGCCTAGCAAGGCCGGGAGGAGGAGCGGAGCCGGATTCGGGCCAGCGCTGCGGAGCGTGGGGCTGGCGGGGCTCGGCCGCTCTGCCTCGGACAGCGCCGCGCGATTCGCAGGATCGGAGTACCCGCACTGCCCCTCACCGCCTTCTCGGGGGCTGGGCGCGGCGGAAATTCATTGTTACCATTAGTTTTCATCCTAACGTATAACCAGGGACGCCGTCGTAACCAAACACGCTTAAAGAGAGCAAAACGATCTAGGCACTTCTGCGAGTTAGCTAGCGAGCTAAATTACCGCCCCTGAGTAGCTGTGTCATACTGAACAGGCAACTGCAAAATGTGGGGATTCTTAGCTGAGAGTCCCCCTTTAGGTTTTGGCTTGCAAAAATTGAAGAAAATTAGTTATTCTCCCTTCACCTTAGTAATAGTTCATAATGGCTAAGCTGACACTTCAAAATAACTAGATACCCATTATTAACTCATTTGCGTTTTAACAACAGTAATCAGAGTGCACTAATGTGGCATTAGCAGGATGTTGTCAGGTTTCTAAAAAGAATTTTAAAAGACTGAAGATCAAGGAATAAGATTAATAGACTAATGCTGAAGACTGGGGAGAAAAATACTTTTTTCCATTAAAAAAGTTTCACCATGACCCAAGTACTTCAGTTAAGTTCTATGCAGATTCATCCTTCAAAATAAATACAATTATCATCATCTATAATCAATCAGTGTTATGTTATAATAACCTGTGATGTATGGACAGTCAACTTCCTAGTTTCCAGTTGATTTCAAGGGCTGCATCCAGCTAACTCTGTATTTCTGATCAGAACTGGTGAGATGTACACAATGAGTCTTCTGTGCACTCACAGGTTTTTAATCTTTGGATTCCTGCAGAACAGTTGGAGGTTTTTTATCCATTTGCAAGCCACATATTCTGAAAAGATTTGAAATCCTGGTGATATTCTAACTCAGTGATTCAGACAAGCTTAGAAAACTCATGCTTGTTAGGTACCGTCACAGATATTGTCCTCAGCTTGCTTTGTTTCAACATCACTGATGACAAGATTGCAGTATAATATTAGCTTCTGGATCTAGCAACTACATTTTGCATGGATGCTATTCATAGCATCTTCACCCCAAGAAGTTTAGAGAAAGGTCAGTGTGGCTGCTTCCCAGGTTCCCCCACAGAATCACACTGCCAGGGGCAATACCTCGTTGTTATTTGTACTTCTGGACTTATAGCCTGACACTTTCCATTTTTCAGGTAGACCAAAGTCCTTCATGATACATAGAATTTATTAAACTGAACATGAAAAGTCACAAAACCAAACATGAGATCTAGAGCTTAAACTGTGTATTTTGCATATATTTAAGCATTAGCACATTCACCACCAGTGACACCATCCCTTCTGGGAGCTCCTTAGACCACTGGGACAATAGCAGAAAGGATGAAGCAATTAACACTATTCAAAGACTGAAATGTAGAAAATCCATTAAGTACCAGAATCAGGTTTTCTCATGGCAGTATTTAAGGTCATGCATGGTCTGTAAGTTTGAACAGTCCCTATTTCTACAGAAACTAAGGGTGGGAGTTACATACAAACAAATATCTACTGGGACAATTCTATGCAGTTATTTGGTTTTGCATAGAGTTAAATAAGAACTAATGTAAATCTCAGGAGAATGCAAGGGTGTTGGTTGACAGGGTCTCCTCCAAAATATCTGTATGTGGAGCTGAATTCTATAGTCCTCAGTCTCTGTGAAAGCAAATTTCCTTTCAATTTTAGTGAGAATTACATTTCCATAGGACATATGTTTTCATAATGCACTTCACAGAGACCTTATTTTATTCATCTCATAAGGGTGAGCAGTTAGCAGAGCTAGGATTCACACCTTGGCATCAAAAAGCATAAGTACTTGAAACCTGATTCTTATACTGTTAAAATATGTGCTCTGGGATGTACTCCATATGTTTTCCCTCTTTCTTCTCACAAGTTCTATTCTGTAATAAAATCTTTATATTCGTAGGCTTTCTGAATATCGCAAGTTTACAAGAAATCTCTGCTTTATAAAAAAAAAAAAAAACAAAAAAAACACAAATATGATGAGGTTTAGATGACATGGATTGATTTTTGACAGCCTTTCCTGGACCTATATGTGATAGCAACATTACAGTCACAGGGACAAAGATATGTTTAGGTTCTAAAAAATATTAGTAAGTTCTTGTTGGGAGACCTTCAAACCAAACAGAAGGGAAAAGAAAACAGTGACAAATAAACATTTTATTTGTTAATTGTATAAAAAATAATTCCTTGTAATGAACTAAGTCTTATTGGTTTTCTAAAGGAAACAGAAAAATTCTTAGCTAATACTTTGCTTTATTAGAAGTGAAGAGGGTTGTAAATGCACTGAATTATTATCTGTGCCTTCCTTCATGTGTTGCGATTATGTGTTCAGTAAATAGCATCCAGACTAAAAAGACCTTGTTGTGAAATCAAGCAACATTAACTCATTAAGTCAATAATTCATGGATTCTTTTATCTAAAGTGGCAACATCACACCATCAATTCACAAAACAGCCACTTCTCCAAAGTGTATGTGATGATAATAATGGATTTTCTAACAATACACTCTCAGAGCAAGGTCACTGCGCACAGATGCAGTGGACGCCATGATCTGACCTAGGTCAGCAAAACAAGCTTTATTATTGAACCTAATTATGAACTATCAAGATAATGGCCTAGACTAAACTGTTTCCTAGGGGATTATTTAGAAACAAGTCAGCCATTTTAGGTTCAAATCTACTGTAGAGCACTCCCTTCAAGAGGGGAGCAATTGCTGCTAGTATGTACCATATATGGTAGGTACAGTACATGCACATGCATGTTGCAGATCCATTTTTAGATATCCCTATAGTTGCCAAAGACAACTCACATGTGCCTAGCATATGACAAAATCCAATTGAACTGGATTTTGGATGAGGACCATCTAAGTCAAGTGATAGTACAAAGTAAAAAGAGGTGTGCAAACCTTCATGGGCATCCCCCAAGGGGTAACAACCCAAACTTTGCAGTTGGCTTTGCTTAGGTCTAGAGATAAAAAAATTGTAATGCAATAATCTGATCATAATACAATGCTAACAAGTGAAAAGCAATGAACCAAAAGCTGTTTGGGATACCATTGGCTCCTTTCAGACCAACCACAGTAAAACTCATGATGCTCATAATGTATTTTAAATTTATTCCTTGAAACTGCATATGTAGGAAAAGTATCTCATGTTTCCTACATTTTCCTGAATGAGTTAAAATTAATGCACAGGATCAAAGCTGCCTACTGCCATTTGTGCTCAGCTGAGGGTGTTTTTACTTTGCTCCTCCCCATTGAAAGATAAAACATTTCAGTTGAGCTTACCTCTCCAGCCAGAAAAGTCATTAAAGTGTTTCCTTCCCTTGTGTCTCTCACACTGTAATTCTCCCAGGTATATAGAACTGACTCATTATTATTTTATATTTGAGCTCATGTAATTATACCCAAGTTCCAGAAAGGAATAGTTCCTTGAGATCAGAGCCCTTGTTGTGTTAGAAGTGAAGCCAACCTCTGAGTATTCCTGGCAGGGGAAGATTGATTCCCTGTATGATTCCCTCAATTATTTAAAATGACCTTGTTTTTATTTAAGGTTTTGATTCATATGATAATTAGAGACCTATTTTAGAGATGTTTGTTTTTCTAAGATCAGAATTCTGTTGCTGTGATAAACTTCTCACCTTTAATCCAGCTACCAGTCCCAGCGAACCAGTCAACCTGTGTGAATTAACATGATGTGCTTGACCCTATACCTCGTTTGTGGGTTTGTAATGAGATCCAACCCATGGGAAAACGTGTAGGGAGAAGGGAGGGGGCAGCTCAGCCTGAAACCTTTCCTTTAACCAGTTGGCCTGTGAACCCATATGAACTGGATCTCCCACAGAAGTTATGATTTGAAAATAATTCTTTCAAATCACATGTGGAAAGGTTCACATAGCTCTAGTGCTAATACACTGGGGCAATTTGCAGAAAATTTTATATTCCTTCACTCCATACTGACAAAGACTGAAAGTTCACAAGCTCTAGGCCAAAAGAAGCCATAAGGGAAAAGCAGGTTTTCCACAAAAAACAATCAAACAAACAAAAACTAACAAAAACCTCACAAAACAAAAAAACCCCATAAAACAAAGCAGCAACAACAACAACAAAAAGAAAAAAAAAAAAAAACACCCAAACCACCACCACCAACAAAAAAACAAAACAGCAAGATAAAATTCTTAGTCATACGTTGATGGAAAGAGTCTTCGGGATAAATTTAGGAGGGAAGAAGGATTAAAAAGCCTGCTTTTGCAGGGCGCTGCTGAAAAAGCTCTCAGAGAAACAGAACTTTCTCCATTTTATCTCCTGAATTAGCCAGGCTGCATTTGTTTTGTATTACATACTGTTTCATAGCAAGACTTCTGAGGTTTTTTTGCATAATCATCTAGTGAAGCTTGGGGCAAATTGAGAGTTGTGTTAGCAGTAACTTGTTAGGAAAACCTTGCCAACTACCTGAGTGAAAAGATGTTTAAAAGTATCTTTGAAATATTTGGTGTAATATTTACGTACTGTTTCTACTACTGTATTAAGGGGAAAGAGTAGAAACTTTCCAAGTAGTATTAGAGGCACCAGTAGCAACATTGTCACAAAGTACAGCATTAAATGGAACTGCAACCAGGTATACTATGTACCAACAAAAGCACAGAAAAAATATGAAGCATTCATTCTATCTGCCTCCTGGAAGACCCTAAATCATTATTTTAGAAGGAATTCAGGAGGAAAACCAAAAATCAGTTAAAAAAATACATAGGGAATTGGTAAAAAAAAAAAAAAAAGAAAAAGAAAAACGTAACTCTGGAAGCACCAAGGAAGTTTGAAACACAAGCAAATGGGAATAACCCAACAACTTAGAACACAAAAGGCCAGAGAACCTTAGTGAGGGAAAAAGCATTACAGTTGCGTGGTAAAGCAAGCATTGATGAAACCAGATCTTTTGAAAGAATGTTTGAGAGAACAATCTATGAAAAAAATACTTAAGCATAAGGACTGACTGTTTCTCATCTGGAAATAAATGAAACTCTGTCATTTTGTAACACAAAAGGTCTGGTTCTCAAGTTAAAAATATACCTCAGCAAAAGCACATTGTAGTGTTTTAATAGCTCAAAAAGCAGAAGAGTCAGTCCTGTTTCTTCCTTTGCAATAGCAGCTCTGATACCTTCCAATGAGAGTTTGATCAACATTGATAAATTTGGTACTGTGTCATAGGTTCAGCAGCAGCAGTCATTTTTTTCTTTTTCATAGTAGCTGGTGTAGCACTGTGTTTTGGATTTTTGGCTTGGGAACAGTGCTGATAGCAGCAGTGTTTATAGTTATGG
>JASSUY010043194.1:2927-20189 GCA_032466535.1 Forpus xanthops | reverse complement strand
CTCCTTTGGCTAGTTTGGGTCAGGTGTCCTGTCTCTACTGCCTCCCAGCTTCTTGTGCCCCTCCTCACTGGCACAGCATGAGAGACTGAAAAATTCTTAACCAACGTAAGTGCTGCTTAGCAGCAACTATAACATCAGTGGGTTTTCAGTATTGTTCTCAGACTAAAGCCAAAACACAACTCTGTACCAGCTACTGGGAAGAAAATTAGCCCTATCCCAGCCAAGACCAGGACAGTTGTGAACTCTGATCAGCTATTCACAAATGTTCTCTAAAATTTTAGCTTAAGCTGGATCTTTCTGTCCTGCCTTAAAGATTATCTAGAGAAGTTTAAGGTAATATTTTTATACTCTGCCAATTTAAGTACTGCCTTTCTGTCCTCTCTGTGGGCTGCATCTGAATTTAAAATGTCATCTAAGGTCTGTCATTACAACCTGGAGTATATCCTATTCAGTGCACTTCACCAGTTCTTTAATATAAATATTCACAAGCAAATTGCAACTTTTTTTCTTTTTTAACTTGAAACTCACAACTAATCCCTAATACACAGAAATATAAAATGTATATTTTAGATGTGACTAATGTGATTTTCATGGCCTTGTTTGTTAGATAGATAAATGGAAGCCTTTTAATCTGCTTTCTGCTGCAAGGATTTTGGGAAGTGTGGTTTTTAAATTGTATCTCAATGAATTGTAGAACGTAAAAGATGAAGATTCACTGTCCCTGAACCTTTGTGCCAATAAATCTTGACTATTGTAAAAGGAGGTCTGGGGAGCATTTATATCCAGATTTAAATTGTTCATTATTCTCTCCATACAATTAATGATTTTTTGGAGTACAATCTGAGAGTCTTTCCTTTCTGTGTGTTATATGTGTTCTTTGTGCTGTTCTGGTTTTTAAGTCTATTTTTTGTATTCCATGTATATTTTTCATTATCTTGATCTGCTCACATGTCCAGCCTCTTACAGTGGCCTTTCTGACAAGATCTTGTGACTAAAAGCAGTAGGACCAATAGTCATAGACAGGGATGGACCCATAAATTGTACATATTCCATCCCATTTGTCCCAATCTTGAGGTTAGTCCTCCAAGCCATGATCTCATCTTTGCCTGAATAAGCTTTTGAATATTTCCTTCTTTGTTTTAGCTTGAGGTAGTGACACTGAGGACTCCAGAAGATAATTTCCTAAAATATAATTTTTGAAAATTTATTATTTCCATTTATTCCACATACGTGTTTGTGTGTTGTTTTTCTTCTGTGTTTGTTTTTAATCTAGGACTATCATAAGCATAGCAGTCTAAATACTGTGAAGCTGTTTTCTTAGTTGCTTTCATTTTGTATAAATTTAAGCTGCTTTCTCTTTGCATGCATTTTTGAAACTGCTTTAAATGTTTGTCATAAATATATCTCCTCTGCATAAGGTGTATAGGTAAGCTTTTGTAATCAAATTTTAAGATAGAGGTAGGTTAAGAACTTACGCTTCATCAGAAATGTAGGAAGTGTTGGAAGAATAGAAGCTGGCCACATAGTATAGCACATAGAAATATATGGCAGTTTCTCTCAGAAAGATCTTCATATCTAGCCTTACAGACAGTAAAAACTTAAAAATATTAACCCTTGCAATGCTCAGAAGCCATTACTCTGTCTGTTCAAAAATTTTATCAAAAAAAAAATTTCCTCCCACATTTTGTTTTTTATAAAAAATAGACATTCCATTCTAAGTAATTACCACCCTTCTTTTACAGCCTTACAGCACCATAAGATGAGCTATTGTGCTAAATAATTAGCACATGCCATTCAGAGCATTACAAGAATTATATGCAACATCAAGCAGGAACTATACACTGGCACATGACCACATTTTCCATGAAGCTGCACTAAACAGAAATTAGGTATTAGCAACAGGTACATTTAAAGCAAGTTAATAATTGTTAAGGGAAAAAAAAAAAAAAAAAGGAAAGAGAGCAGTGTCATATTCAGCCATTAGCACAGTAAAGCATTTTGAAGTTTGCACTGATTTGAACCATGACCTCTTTGAACATATCCTTTGTTCATTTGCATACACAAACATTAATCCTGTGCTTGAACACAAAAATTCATTTACATAAAAACTACATGGTGATCTATAATTTATTAAGTAATTGTGGCTGAGATGTTATTGGAAACAAAGAAAACTAAAATGCCAGGTGCTAAGGAAATACATGGCAGCTTTTTAATAATAGGAAATACTTTTCTTCAAGTATGTCACTAATACAGATGTTCTTTTTGACATATATTTTTTTCATGGAGTTATATGCGCTGAAAGGAGCTACACTACAATATACTGGAAACACTTGAGTTTATGTTCTCTGTTTAAATAGTGGGTAAAAGATTATCACAAAATATATCCCTGCATTGCACAGCTAACATGCTAGGTCAAGCCTATTAGAAGATTTCTGCAGGGTGTGTCTTACCTGTGGATCCCAGTTGAAGATGGGAATTGAGCCATGCAGACTGGAGTGATTTTGGCTTTGAAAACTGAGAAGTCAATGCATGGAGGGAAGCCAATGTGATTGGAAATGTCTCCAGTGAATTCAGGCAGCAGATAAGCAGGAAGATTTTTATGTTTGAGTTTTGAGATGAGATACCTAGAGCACAAATTTGATAGCATTGGAAATAGTAGTAGTTTGTTTTTTTTTTAATTAAATTAAGCCCTTTGTTTGTGTCCAGATCCTCGAGCCATTTCTGCCTGTACAGAGTGAAGGACTTAACTAGGGTAATTTTAGCTGCACCCTGGATCTCCAGGACATCCTTGTAGCAGAAATTCACCTCCTAGTTTTCCTTGGCATTCCAAGAACAAGTTTTTACTGGAAGGTGAGGAAAGGCTTCAAAATGTCTCAAGGCAAGACCCTAGGCCTTATTTACTTTGAACTTATTCCTTCTATTCTTCTCCTTCCTTAGCAGCCTCCAGTCTCAATTTTTATCTAATGGTGGGTTATTTCATAGACTCACTCATGCTCTTCCACTAAGTTTAGCATTTGTTCAATCTGTATTTGAATTGATTGCATTTGAATTGTCCTGCATGCTGCAAGGTCTATAGTTTGTTGAGAACACATGAGGGAGAGACCTGGAGCCAGCTTTGTGTTCAGAGCCACTTCAAAGCTTTCAGTTCTGTAGGCAAAATTGAAAGGGATTAAGAAACTCAAGTCCTGGCTGGATGGCACCTCTTTTGTCAGAAGGTGTAGCAATAACAAGTAGAGATGCAAGAAGAAGCTGGGACAGTTATGCTTGTTGCTGGTTCAAGGGGAGCCCTGTAGAGGAGTGTTCATCTCAGGAGCAGCCTTTTATCTTCCTCTGCACTACTGGTCCTGACCCTGGACACGTTTTGAGCCTGGGTTTCAAGGACCTGGCTAAAGTAGAAAAAGGCAGATGCAAGTATCCTTTGGGCTTATAAATGTTTCTTGCAATCACTTGTGAAGACGAGCTTAACCCCTGAGTTGAAATGATCTTTAGAGGCTCTGTGAATATTTAGGGAGCTGCTGAACTCTGAAGAGGTACTTGTTGAACATGTCCAAATGTAGCTCTACTAAAGGCTTAGTAAGTGACCAAATGTAGAAGAATTTCCACAGTGATGCCATAAGATGCAGCAGTGAACAAAGAAGCCCCATGCCCTGAGTAATTCACTATATGTGAAGCAGGTGGCAAATGCAGATAGTTCAACCCAAATAAATAAAATTTGGCAAGACTATAGCTAGCTTTGTATGATGTCTTACATTAAATCATCAGCCTTGCCTCTAATGGTAGTTGCTGGTCTCTGAACTTGGCAGTTTATGTATATCACAGGCTGAGAATTGAGGAGGGTTTTTGCATCCTTAGCAGTAAACTGCAGGTGCATAAGTTCTGTGGTGGATGAAACACACTATTATTTAAATTATCCTGTTGAATTGCTAAGAAAGAAATGAGGTTTAAATAATTCTAGGTATCTGGCGAAGTGAAATGTTACTTTATCATTTTCTTCTGATAACACATTTTGAGGCTTTCTAGAAAGCTGAAAATTGATGATTAAAAGTTCATTTTGGGTATATATTCTGTTGAAATTTCTTTGTGAGCTGGGGTGAAACTGTGTAAAAGGCAAATGAGATGACATTATAATTTGTGATTTGCTGCTCTTACAACATCTCAAGCCCATAAAGTTTCAGAAGGGTTTATTGATACTTTGAAAAATATGTAAAAATAAATAATCAGCTGTCACTATCCATATATATGTGCTCTGTTTTCTTTAACATTCTTATGTCAGATTCTATAAACTCCAGCAGGAGCTTGGTATGCTCTGTTCAGCTTGGCCACTTTGATGACATTAAGACTTTTGGCAAAAAATATTTTGAAAGCCCCAATATAATAAAGCCACTGTTTGGGGTTTTTTGGTTTTTTTTTTTTTTTTTTTTTTTTTTTTTAAATAAAGTGGTTCAAGGTGGCAAATTCCATGGAAATAATATTTTCCAGAGGACTAGGCAAGCAGTTGCAGGCTAGCCTGCTTCTACTCTGCATGAAACTATGGTGAAAACATCTTTCAGTAGTAAGGAAGTTAATACAGTAAATCAGTTCACTCTGTCTACATATACAGAGTTTGACAGCAGTATTTTTTAATTAATCTTTAATATGGAATTACCATTTTTCTTGTGGTATTTTCCTCTCCCTCTCCTTGTCTTTAAGCTCTAACAGGACAGTGTTTAGAACAAAAAAACTGTTTTCTAACTGTCACTATGCTTGTCCAAAATTCCATTAATGACAGAAAAGCTTTTCTGGACCATTGGTTGTGTGCTTGAAGTCAGAGTGGGACTTATTATTAGACAGAATAATAAGGATGTTGAAGAAGCCAGGTATATAGAAAAAAATCAGACTTACAGATGGCTCTTGGCTATGCTTGTTCTTGCTGCCAGGTGATGTGTGGATCTATGCTGAAGGACAATATTTTAAAAATTTAGGTGAAAATTTAGGTGAAAATTTGGGCTTGTGATTTAAGTTTGTAAGATCAGTTTTGCTCACATACCTGTTTACAAATTGCTTTTTTAAGTAACAGCAGAGAATCCTATTGTGAAATCTCTCTTTAAAGTTAAATTAATGTTAACTACTCTTAGTGTCTGGAAAAAAAAAAATGTGTGTGCATACCTTGTAAAACAATCTTTGTATTGTTTGTGACAACTGAAAACATAAAAATACTTTTAAAGATGTTGGACCGTAACTGCAACAGTAGTTCCTGATGCTGTAATGCAGCATTAATAATTAAAAATAACTGCATAAAATTTTTAAATTAATGTCTCAAGTTATGACAAATTTATTATGTAAGAGGTTGTCTATAACATAGTTACCTGGCCTTAATATTCAAATCATTGATTTTATTCTCCCTATGTTTCTTTACTTAAATGAAGCTGGTGGTCTTCAGCATGTTGTTCTGAACATAGCTGAGCTCTCTGAAGACATCACCTTTCCTCCATCTGATTGCCATAGCTCACACTGCAGAATTTACCACTACTTCTGTCAATGCATAACTTTTTTTTGCATAGTCCTCCCTAACCCACATTAGTCAAAATTATCTGTGTTTGAAAAGCCCTGTTCCCAATCACTGTGACAGGAAAAGAATTAGAGGGCAGCTATACATGCAGTTACCCTGGGAAATATGGGGAGTTCTAATTTCTCTTTATCTCAGCTTCACTGTGATGCAGCAATTACTACAAAATCATTGGGCTAGATTATATTGCCAAGTCCAAGCACTGGCAAAAATCGTGAGTTTGACTCAACATACATGAGACTTATAAAAGCAATACATGTGAAATTCTTTTTATTTGCCTTCTGCTTTTTGAAAAATGCAGAATTCATATTTCTAAACTTTCTTTAGAGATTTTGAGGGCTAGGAATTAGATCTGTTATAAAATAACAATACTTACTGCTTTGATCCTAGCTGCTGTGTGTCAAACAGAAATATCACTGGAGTCTGAGAGCTGACATTAAATCATGCAGGTGTGCAGCACAGGGGGACAAAACATTAAAGGTGAAGTTCTGAGGTTGCTCTGTCTGTTAAAAGATCTAGAATAATCTTATGAGCTCCTAAAATTGCTATTTCTTTGGGAAGAAGGTTTTCCCACAGGAGTCATTATAGAATGAGGACTTCTGAGGACATCTTTGCAAGCCAGATGGTACCAAGGACAGAAAGAGCCCAGTGAGGGAAACATTGGAGTATGTGGTGTGATGACAGTTTAGCAGATTATAGCGCAGTCTCAAGCTGCTGAAGTGGTGCCTCTAAGGTGATCTAGGTTAGACTATGGTACAGAAGTAGCATACTCAAAGTTATCCAGATTCCTTGGGGCCTCAGATTACCTCAATCTCTGTGCTGGCTCAGCAGATTTTTTGTGTACTACTTTAGTAGACTGAAAAAAAAACAGAAAAAATAAGAGATGTGACAGATAGGCAGCTGTGCTGAAATACTCTTAAGTTCTGAGGTTGTTTAGCTCTGATATTTTTAAGGCGAGCATCTATTTACATATGCATATGTAGGTGTATTTATATTCTAGGAGATATGTATGACATATGCCACCCTGAAGGGAGGTATTTTCCTCTTCGAAAATTTCTCTCCTTAAGAGAAAGAAATCATAGGCAGAGATGGGGAGCAGGTAGTTGAAGACCCCAGTGAAAAAAGTTTTGCTAAAGTTATGGCTCTTCTCAGAGCTCCAGCAAAACTCATACTCTGATCATGTTCTGCAGCCAAACTTTATTCTTCACAAATATGTTTGGCTTTGTTTATAAACTGCCCTGCTCCAGTGCACTAAGAGTGCTTTTAACTGGGGCTGCCAACCAAAACCAAAGGAAGTCTTCATAACGAGAAGCTGGTTAATGTCTCTTCCCAATGGTCAGACTAGCTTTACTGGGAACACACTTTTTGGGGAATGAGGATCAATTTTAGTTTGATATATTTGGAAGAATGGATGCTTCTGCAGGCCAGTGTAGATAAACCACAAACCCAAGGGAGGAGTTAAACAAAGATGGGTCATTTTTTTTCAGTTTTTAGAAGAATTGAATTCATGAAGTAATTCTGGATAATGCAGAACAACTGGTGTTACAATCGTGGTAGAGATATTCCCAGCTAGGGATGCTCCTGAAGCCAATGACCAGAATCACAATTCAGACTTTCTTTTTACCTATTGCATAGGCAGCTTATTTCTCTCTTTAATTCAGCTGATGGTTTTGGTAATGAGTGAGGCCAAGCCAGCATGGGTGATGACTACATAAATTTCTCATGCAGTCAGATAAAAGTGAACAGCTTAGCTGAGACACAATAACTGCTGTTCTGTTAAGACTTGCCTACTTCTTCTTAAGCTTGTAGTGACCATATAAATTGTAGTATTTAAACATAGTGCTTATGATCAACAGCCTCTTTTAGAGACCTGTTTAGAAAAGGGAATAATTCTGTGCAACTTGAGATGAATTATTTTAGTTGTTAAACACAGATTCTTTGTGTCGCACAGCTCACATGAAAATCCTTGTAGAAGTTGGTGTTCAGAGGTGCTGAGTAGTTGTCTGTAGCACCAAGTTACATACAGGTATGGTCATCTCATTTAACTACAAATTAAAGGAAACAAGTCTGATATATTTTGAACGTCATTATGTATGAAGGAAAAATCTCGTTCCATGTTTAAAATAATATGTCTCGGGCAGCTAAAAGTAGATCTTTATAGAACATTTATCCTGAAACTGAAACTTTGCAGCGGAAGAAGCAAATTTCACACTGTAATTATAAATCTCTAAAAGCAGAGTTTGTAAGGGAAACGCTGACAGACACTTTACTGCCATATCACTAACAGAAACTATATAATACAAGCATTTAATTGGATAGTTAATAAATATTGCCCTTTTTTCAAGAGATTCTGAGAGTCATATACACATCGAAGTGACTTTGAACAAGAAAAGATGTAGGGGATGAATAGTTTTTATTACCCACTGAAAATACAGAGAAAGAAGGGAGAAGACTTAATAATTCTGTTTGTACTGAGATATATAACATGGTAAGCAGAACGAATGCAACAATAAATATATATTTACCAATACACATTCTTTCCTCATAAGTGTCAGTCAATATGTAATGAGTAGGTTGGTGTATTTTGTAATCAATTCATGTTTGAAGCTAATTGTGTTGTATTTATAGCCTATAGAGGTGGTTCTCATTTTAGATCAGAACTTTCCTTGGTAATGTACTAATAACCACAGGTTCCAAGAGGATAAACTGAGACAAATATAGAAGAATTCAAAACAGAACATGCAGGGTTCTACATAAAAGTCACTGAATGGAACAGAACTCCTTAAGACAGAAGAGAGGCACACATGTGTAGAAGGGAGGGATGTACTTGGTTTCATCTATTTTTACTTTCCTTTATCCTTTTCCATTTTGGAATTGTGTATTCTGGGCATTCAGGATTTGCATTAATATGCGTATATTATAGTATTAGATCCTGATCCACTGTCCATTTAAGCTTCAGGTGAGACAGAGAAATTGTATTTTATTTTTCTCTTTGCCAAGAAAAAAAGGTATTTTGGTGTTGGAATTAGTTGGTAACTGGAAGTTAGATACAGTCTCACGAACTTGGAGTATGTCTGTTCTCATCTTCTTGTTTTAAGTTTAATGTCTTTCCCAAATATGTTAAAATGGAATTTAGAAAGAGGTATGCCCTTGCTTGCAGAATTGAGTCTGACCTGGGCTTCTTCTTTGATTGCCTCTCACAATATGCTTCTTGCTCTATTCTGGAGAAATACAATGGATATTGCCCGATTGGCAGAATTCCAGTAGCTGCATATGTGCTGGGCAGCCTTATTCTGTCATCCAGAGTACATTTTTGCTTATGGTCTGTGGGGAAATATTGCAATAAACTGATACAGTCTCATGGCTGAATTCCTATTGTGTTACTCATTTTATTCTGGCAAAATGCCAATTCACTTGAGTGAGAATTATGCCTGAGTGGGAACCAAGTATAAGGACTTCAGGGTTTTGTGTTTGAAGAGTAGAACAAGGCATTAAGCCATAAAGATATACTTTACTGTTCATTAAAGGGGGATTTTTTTATTTTATTTTTTTCACTGAAATTCCCCCACTATTCAAAAGGGAATGTAAGCAAATGAGTGATTTTTTCATTGTTAATGATAATTTCCATAAATTATAATGGAAAGGAAGATCTCTTAGAGAGTGAGAAAAGGAAATCTGAATTGGAGAAAATCCCACTAACAGTGCTGATATTGTCTTGAAAAAAGCTTCCTTTCCTTGAGCAATACCAATTTTAAATTTATCCCTGAGAGGAAATACACATATCTAAGTTGCAGGCTGTTTAATTCTGTTTTATGCAAGCATAGTATGCTTTAGACTTTTTAATTTAAATATTTCAAAGAACCAATTTATAGCAGAGGTGTTACTTTCCTTCTTAAGTACATATTATGCATTTTTTATTACAATTTTGCTACAGCCAAATGTCTTAAAAGCCTGATTCACAAATCACTTCACTGCACTTCAAGAATGAAAAACAAAGAGTATACACTGAGAACGTGACTAACCTTTTGAAATGTTGTAAAGCCTTAGAAATTAGAGTAATTTAGACCTGGCTCTTATTTTTAGGTTTCAGAGTATTTCGGCATTTAGTTTTTTTGGTTTGATGATTATCATTTGATGTAGCTGTGGTTATTTAAAAATACTGTCTCCATGACAGCCTTGTAAATGAACCTTTTGACTCATACACACTCTCTTTCTTTTAAAAATAAATCTTATTCACAGAAAAAGCTTGCAAGCTAAAATACGTACAATTTTTTTTTACTGTGGGAATACCATGTGGCTTAGCCCATGTTTACTCTTGAGTAAAAAAGTGATTCTGACACTGCATATTTCCATATGATTCAGGGAGAAAATAGGTCCATAAAATGATGGGTCCCAAAACTGACGCACTTTAGGAAAATAAATTGCTTTTGTGGAAGAACTGTGAAGGTTCAGAGGAACATCCTAAACTTGTGGTAACAGAAAGAGAGTGATTTGTTGTTTGTGACTGAGCACTCACAGTTAGTTCACCTGGAAAAAATTGGTCATGCTGGATGGGACTGGCTCAAATCCTGAATTTCAGCTTAACAGGTCTCTTGTAGATTTGTTACCCAGGATGCTAGCCTAAGTATTTCTAAATCTCTCCAATCCAATATCCTATCCCTAACTGGCAGTATCTGCATCAGTGGAGGTTATAAGGAACTCCAGGTCAGCAGCCTAGTCCAAAATTTGTTAGGCCTTGTTTAGAAAGCCACATAAATTTTGTGTTTAGAGAATGGGAAACCTAAATTGAACTTTGCCTCCAGGACATGCTAAACTAGTCATGTGCTTGTCCCTGCCAACATGTATAATCTGCTAATTGGCTCCCACATTAGCTAGGCATACTGACATTATGCTTTGGACAAGGCCTTCCAGTTGATTCATATCCAGCAGCCTGATGAGGTATACTGATTGTTTTAATTGGATACTGAATATTTTATCTGATATTAAGTATATTTCTATCTGTATGCATTTATAATCAATTTATTTTAATCCTGCCAAACTCCTGGTTTCAGGGAAAATTGTTGTGGGGTTTTGTTTGGCTTTTTTTTTTTTTTTTTTTTTCTGGCACAGAATTGCAGTTATCAATTTAAAATTTGTTTTGCTTAATTCTGTTGATCTTTTGCGTTATGACAGAGAATTTTAAAACTATGGAGTTGTAATAGAAGGAAGAGACATCCCAGTCGCCTATATACATAGCTGTGTAATAGTTACTGCCAGTACCCAAGCCCATTTTTTCAGTAGATGTAGTGGTCAATGTTAGGAAAAATTGTATTTTACTTGAACTGGTTTTAAATCTTTACACTTTGTGATATAAATGGTGAACACTTAATATTAACCAAACATTATTAATTGGATTATCATCTCATTAGACCTAAAAATGAATCAAAATTTGTAACAACAAAACTGTTTGACCCTCTCATATTATCAGGTTGCCTGTTATTAATCAGACCAGATGATGGCAAGTTTGTAATGAGTATCAATTAGCATAATTATTTACAGCGCAGTTGTAGGTAAAGACCTTATCCAAAACTAAATCCTCATCATGCTAGATGTTCATTAGGTATATAGGAGGAAATCATGGTGTGCTTTGAGAGTTTACAATCTTAATTGACCAGGCCAACAGTCTCAGCTGGAAACAGCTCTAAGAGTTTCAAGGGTGTTCCCAAGGTCATGTACTGGGACATTATTAGAAGAGAGAGAAACTTACACTATTTTTCTTTTTTTTTTTTTTTTTTTTTTTTTTGCTTTCACAGTAATTCTGTGCCACAGCAAAGGCAAGGTTTTAACCACAAAGGTCGATTTTATTTTGAGTATGACTGTGAAATTTTCTTATGATTAAGTATGCTGATAGGGTCCAGAATATGTGAAGAAAAGTGAAACAGACTTTTCTTATTTCAACAGAGTATTGACATGTAACTTTAGCCACCAAAGAAATTAAGTAATTAGCTGTAAACAGTCTCTTGTCCATATGAAATAGAATACAAATAAAATTCTGAAGAAAAATCGAATGACAGGTGGACAACAATAATTGAGGTGGCTCTGACAGAAATCCTAAATAAGGAGAAATCTCAGGAGCCATCTGGATTTCCAGAATTGACAATCAATAGTTTGGTAGTCCAAAATCATAATGCCTGTATCTGTTTTAGGGTCTTATCTGAAATTCATCAGTGTTTAAATTTTGTGGATTACTGATTTCTGAGTTTAAAAATTCTTTTCTCACTAACTGTAAAATATTCTAATACAGTTATGGAGTATTGTGTACAGTTCTGGTGTCCTCAAAAAAAGGTCATGGAAGTGCTGGAACAAGTTCAAAGGAGGGCCGCAAGAATGATCACAGGACTGGAGCACCTCCTGTATGCAGATAGGCTGAGAAAGTTGGGGCTGTTCAGCCTGGAGAAGAGAGTGGAGTGTGGAGACCTCAGCAGTCTTCCAGTATCTGAAGGGGACCTACAGGAGGGACTCTTCATTAGGGGCTGTAGTGATAGGACAAGGCGTAACAGGTTCAAACTTAAACAGGGAAAGTTTAAATTGGATATAAGGAAGAAGTTCTTTACTATAAGGGTGTTGAGGCACTGGAATGGGTTTCTCAAGGAAGTTGTGAGTGCTTCATCGCTAGCAGCGTTCAAGGCTGGGTTGGACATAGACTTGAGTGACATGGTTTAGTGTGAGGTGTCCCTGCCCCTGTGAGGGGGGTTGGAACTAGATGGTCTTAAGGTCCTTTCCAACCCTAACTATTCTATGATTCTATAATTATAAGATTCTTTTTTTAATTTAGAGTGAAATGACAGTGAGAAATGTTGAAGGAAACTAAGCATCTAGAAGGAAGCAGTGGAATAAGGGCAAATGAGGAAAAGTAAAGTAGAAATTCAAGCTTCTGAAGCAATAATCAGATTCTAGAATAGCCTTCAAATGGGCCAAAAGAAAAAAAAAAAGAGGAGAAAGAAACTCCCAAAATATCTAATTTCTAAAATAAAAATATTTACAGGGGATGTATATGAAAAATTTCACTTTGAGAAACTCACTTTTGTTTTTAGTTAACATGATCTGTTCACTTCTTCTCTTAAAATGTCTATATAATCACTCTTGATAGTTTTTTACCTAACCTTCAAGGCAGTGCTTTGCCTAGTTAACATGGTTCATTTTTTAAAGTCTTATACATAGAAAGATATTAAATATCTAACAAACCTTTTTTTTTCCTGGAAATTAAAAGGTTACTTTTGTCCTCAGTGGTCACAACGCAGTCAGGCTTGCCACCTTTATAAGTTGGTTTTTTTTTTTCATCATGCCTCTTCTTAATTTTCTTAGTTCTAAACGTGTCCAATCCCTTCAGATTTTCATTATAGCAGATGTTTTCTAAACTTTTTGCTGGTTTTGACACTTATGTAGATTCACTCTACCTCTTGATTAAATAGAATGCTCCAAATGGGCACAATGTATGCTGAGGGCACTCCATTCCTAGTTGGGAAGAAAACTCTCTCTCTTCCTGTTGAGATACTCCTGTTAATAATTCTAGGATGACATTGACATTTCCTGTAATACTGGCATTGGTTCAATCTCAGTCTGAGATCTACCATAAACCCTAAACACTGCATGCAGTACGTACATAGCCAATTATTGTTCACTGTAGATTTCTATATGTGATGTATTTATTTTATCCCAGAATAAAGCAGTTTGCAGTCTTTCTGTTATCAGACTATTCTTCTAATTTACTGAGGAAGTTTCAAATTCTACGCACCTCCTTGCCATTCCTCCTGCATCTTATAAATTTGTTCTTTAAATAAAAATTTTGAGCATTGCTGGATTTGGATAAAGCTCCTTAAGGACAGTATCCCAAGTATTGAATTAATAGCCTTTTAGGCATCTTTTTCCTTTTCTGTAGTAGTGCATTTAGATCATATTTCCATTGTATCTTAGCAAGTAACTCTATAAGTTTTCTGGATTCTTCTTTTGTGAATTGCATTCTCCTAATAATATTTTCTTGTTTTCCCTTGCTTTTTAAATGACACCTTTTTCACAGTAACTTTCAAATTACTGTTCATATTCAGGTTTTCAGTCAGACCCAACTAATCAGAATTAAGTCTGAAATGGCATCTCCATCTAAGTCTGGAGTCTTCGGTTCTGTGTTCCAACAAAATATTGGGACAGCTTGTGTTCTGCAGCATTGCCAATCCAAAAAATTATATTATTGTTGCCATTTGGTCCTGGGCTCTTTATTAACTGTTCAAAAAAAAATACCTCATCTGCCTATTCTGGATTTAATGGTCAGAATTAATGATATTGCGCTACTCTCCTGTGCTAGTCAATTGATTAATCAGTTTCCTGCATTATCAGACTATCACTCTTGCGAACCCTAAGTTATCATTGTAATCTTGCCCACTCCATGTCTAAACGATTGGTGCGGCTGCCCATGTTGTACACAAGAAGCCAATGAGAAAGTTGCCAGGGCGTTTTTTTTTTTTTTTTTTAACACCATCCTTCCCATATGCAGGCAAACCTCATCAATTATTGTACTGCTGCATTTGCAATTTCCTGTTTTAAAAGAAGAGTAAGAAGAACCCTAGGGAAGAATCTTGAGAAACGTGTATTTGCTCCTGAAGGGCAGATGCAGCCAAGTCTCCCTGGTATGAAATAAGAACGAGTTTCCAGAAACACTTAGTAAAAAAATTGGTTTGGCTTGCAGTTTGCAAGACACTGGCCATTTACAAGCCCATTTTCTCCCTGTTGAGGCACAGTTCCTCTTTAGGATGGTGTAGCTGAAAGCATCCACAACGGATTCCTAAAAAGCATAATTAAAGAATTCATATTGAAATGAGCAAAAACAATGCCAATTGAGTCCTGGTTTTGGGTGATATTAGACACATTTTCATCATACTATCATATTGCAGTGGTAAGATGAAAAGAGTATTGAAAAGATTGCACTGACTAAAATTGCTGAATCTGGGCTTCAACAAGATAAATTTCCCTCAAAGTAATCCAGTATTAGGCACTTGAGAGCAAAACAAAACCCCCACTCCAAATCCCAAAACTCAACCTCACCACCAGAACTATGCAATCTGTTTCCTTTGAAGGGTTTGCAAGAAAACAAGCATTATTTTTGTGCTTGAACAACTGTAAGTGAAGTGAACAAAAGTAGACTTGTAAAATTTATTTTCATTGCCCATACAAAAAAACCCCAACAGACAAGCAAGGTAGGTTTTTATTTTACCCTGACTCAATCCCTTTTACTTTGCTATACTATACCTTGTGTCTTTTTAAAATATTTCAATTAATGCTTATCAAAGTAGTCCTGTAAATTTAATATTTTACTGTAACTGTTGTAATAAGAACCTTGACCATTTGCTTAATACTAAGAAACTTAATTTGCTTAATTTTGCTTAAATGTCATTAATATTAAAATAAATGTATATTTTCAGTAGTTCAGATATCGGTTGCCTTCATAGAACGATTGCATCTTCGTGCACACCCTTGTTGTTTTGTAACAATGCTACTTTGAATCAAACAGGAAAAAAGAATTTCCTAAACTTCTTCCTATTAAAGAATAATGTTAATTGGTTAGTGTATATAGAAGAAGGTTATATGGCCCATTGACTTTATATAGATTGAAATGCTAAGCAGGGCTAAGTAGAAGCATCAGTAGGGAATAGAGGGTAAGCACTCATCGGTTTTATGTTCTCTTTTCTATTTACTGCTTACCCCTTACAGTGTTTTACAACTAGATAAACAAAGTTTTCTTAGGTGCTTAATAAGTAAAAATGTATTTTTGCTTTTGTCGGCTAACTTGCCAAGTCAGTTGTGAGAGAAATAATCCCTACAAAGAGAATGCCTAGGGTCAATCAATTACAGGTATTTGCTAAGAAGCATTACCTGAGAGCATCCAGGCTAAGAAAAGGTGTTGGTACTCAAGAGCGTTTTTGAGTCTGAGAGACAGCCGTTTCCGTGGCAAAAAGACTGTAGACACTTGTTATGGAGATAGGATCTCAAGACATTTGCTTAATGTGTCAGTTCCACAAGAAGAAAGTGATGGTAAGAAAAAGTGACAACTTTTCATGTGGATGAAGAGGTCTGATTTACAGGGAAGTTGTGAATGCTCCATCGCTGGTGGTGTTCAAGGCTGGGTTGGACATAGCCTTGGGTGACATGATTTAGTGTGAGGTGTCTGCCACTGTCAGGGGGGTTGGAACTAGATGGTCTTAAGGTCCTTTCCAATCCTAACTATTCTATGACTCTATGATACTGAAGAGCACAAAATGGAAAATGGAGGTGGGACCTGTTAAGGAGTCACTGCAGTAAATGGGTAATGATTACCCACAGAGTAGCATATTAAAACAGGAAAACAACCAAAAACTTTTGCGGCTGGTATAGTTTGGAGTATACGTGTGATAGCTTACGAGAGTTCACCTAGTGGGTGGTTGTGTTTAGAGCCGTGTTAACTCAGCCTGTATGCTTTCACACAGGTTTCTACTACACTTATTTCTTTACTTGAGTAAAAAATCAGAATTAGGCTTTCTTATCTGTACTTGAAAGGCACTCATGAATGTCTAGAGGTGATTCTTGTTAGAGATTAGGGTTTTCTCTCACCTTCAGAAGGATAATGAATGAAGGGTTCAGTTTTCAGCTGAATATAAATACGATTCATCCAGTGTGGAGTGTGGTTATCTGAATAAAGGACTTTGTTGGCGGTATCCTACTGAATACACTTTGCAAGACATTCACAGGCTTCCTAAGAATGTCCTTATGAGATCTTCTATGCAATTGTGGGGTCTGCAATTGGAATTTTTCTGACTATTTTTCAAAGCTAAAAAAAAAAAAAAAAAATTGAAAAAACTAAATAATTTCAGCCTTCTGGAAATGTCTTTATATAATGTTTAAAAATAAATCCTAGTCCCAGTCTCCGTGAAAGTTAATGGTGAAATTATAAAGGCAAAGAGTTGTGCTCAATCGCTCAATGTGCAGCTGGAGACCAGTAACAAGTGGTGTCCCTCAGGGATTGGTGTGTGGACCAGTCTTGTTCAACATCTTCGTCAGTGACATGGACAGTGGGATTGAGTGCACCCTCAGCAAGTTTGCTAATGATACCAAGCTGTGTGGCTTGGCTGATACGTTGGAGGGAAGGAATGCCACCCAGAGGGACCTAGACACGCTTATGAGGTGCGCTGATGCCAACCTCATGAAGTTTAACCATGCCAAGTGCAAGGTCCTACAGCTGGGTGGGAGCAATCCCAGGCACAGCTACATGCTGGGCATTGATGAGATTCAGAGCAGCTCTAAGGAGAAGGACTTGGGGGTGTTGGTTGATGAGAGAATGAACATGAGCTGCTAGTGTGCTCTTGCAGCCCAGAAAGCCAACTGTATGCTGGGCTGCATCAAAAGGAGTGTGACCAGCAGAATGAGGGAGGTGATCGTGCCCCTCTACTCTGCTCTTGTGAGACCTCACTTGGAGTATTGTGTGCAGTTCTAGTGTCCTCAGCATGAAAAGGACATGGAAGTGTTGGAACAAGTCCAGAGGAGGGCCACAAGGATGATCAGGGGACTAGAGCACCTCCCGTATAAAGATAGGATGAGAGAATTTGGGCTGTTTAGCCTAGAGAAGAGAAGGTTGTATGGAGACCTACTCGCAGCCTTCCAATATCTGAAGGAGGCTTATAAGGATGCTGGGGAGGGACTCTTCGTGAGGGACT
>JASSUY010043188.1:0-26453 GCA_032466535.1 Forpus xanthops | reverse complement strand
GGGGAAGAAGAGACAGGACACCTGACCCAAACTGACCAAAGAGGTATTCCATACCACAGCACATCATGCCCAGGATGAAAAAAGTAGAGAGCAGAGACCCGAAAGGATTGGGGTGTACTGTGTGGTCTGCCTGGGTATATAGTTGGTGATCTGTTGTATTATTATTGGCGGTAGCGGCAGTGATTTGTGTTATACCTTAGTTACTAAACTGTTCTTATCTCAACTGTGGGAGTTGCATTCTTTTGATTCTCCTTCCCATCCTTCTGGGAGTGGGGGGAAGAAAGAGGGGGAAGTGAGTGAGAGAGAAAACTGCATAGTGTGAGGGCCTTAAACCACGACAGGTAACAACTGGCCAGCATGGATCTTTATTGTTCTCTCCCAAACCTCAGGCAGGCATGTCACAGATGCAAAACCTTCCTAAAAATACGCTTCTCTCCTATTCCCTTCCTCCCCTGTAATTTCATGCTGATGCCTTGTAGAGTGTATTTCCCAGGGAATGCTTTTAAACCTTTTGCTGCTCTGCTTCCGCTTCTTTGCTAAATCTATTCTAAGCAGATCAAATCTGATAGGTAACTGATGTTACAGAAGGAACTCTGCTGGAGTTTTCTGAGAGGCAGAATGTAGTGCAGCTCTGTACGAAAATAGAAAATCCGCAAGGCAATTTTGCTGGGTTTGAAATAATTTTGTCTGTAATATCTTTTTAAGTAGCTGTACAAAGCATTCTGTTGAGGTGTTTGATCTGGGATGAGAAGTAACCGACAGTATGGACCAATGAATTTGTTCTCTTTAGGAATGCTTAATTGATAACTCCCCACAAAACATACTTATGGTTTGTTTTTCCAGGTACCCATATGCTATTGTTTTTTATGTTTCTCTGTCATTCATAGTAGAAGATGAGTTTGTCATTTGTCTTCCCGTATTTGGAATATGTGCATAAATTTGGAATTTATGCCTTCTGCAATAAAGAACTGCAAAAGAGGACTGATATGCCTCAAACTTGAGCCTTTCAGTTTTGAGAATAATACTTCCACCACTGTCATGGAATCAGTAAAATCTACTTCACAAGTTTAATTCTCTGGTTCGTAGCATTCATCCAAATCCTTGTTCCAGTTAGGATGTATTTGAAAAAGCCACCAATGGAATAAAAAATTAAGAAAAAAACCCAAACCCAGATTCACCAGTACATCACAGGTAACAAAAAAGCACCCGAATTGCTCAATAGGTAGGCGAATCCTAGAAAAAAAAGATCATTGACAAAAGGTGATCTGGCTCTTCTAACAATTTAACAGTATTAAACACCATATTCTGGTTCCCAATCAGTGTTTTGTACTCCCCTTCTGTTTCCAAATGGCCAAGAAAACCGCTGCTTTTCTTCATCTTCCACTAAAACACTAGTAGAGTCTCCCTCTTCACAAGGGAGATCATTTTCCTCACTAAGACCACACCTTTAGTCTTTGACAAAGGTAATTTTATGAATCTAATTTAAACATAAATAAGCTGACTGTAAAATGAGGTTGCATTTATATCTTGCCAGAATTCCCCATGGAAATTTTACACAGGTGGAATGAATCTCCTACAGGTTTAATGGCGAAAAAACAAGTTTCCAAGTCATAATTTCAGTGCTTATTTCTTTAGCTGTTATGAAATATTGTATGTGATGTGTGTGCTGAATTATACTGGTTTTCCTGTTCTAGATGCTGGCACTGAGTTAAATCAGCATGTCCAGCTTACAAAACTTGAGCTTCATGCTGTTTATGTCCTGCTCGAGTAAAACTTCTTCATTTGCTGTGCTTCTAGTTAACTCCTCTTAGACATCATCCCTTTGGTCTCTGAAGTATGTGAGATGTAGTAAATGTCCCTCAATCATATGATGTTATTGATAAGAAATTCACATGTCTAGAAGTGTTGTCTGTCTCTGCTTGGGTCATAAGATCCTTGGCAAAGAGAACAGGTATACAAAAACACATCTGTCTTTGCCCTGCAAAACAATATGAGACACTGGCATGATGGCTGGCATTGTACAGCGTCCTCCCCCTCATTTCAGGGAATAAAATATTAGAGAACAGGATAGTAGGTGCAAAAAGCAGTCATGGTCTCCAGAGGGTTGCTTAACTTCATTCTAAGTATAGGTGCCCTACGTTTTCATATGGGCTGCATTTTCTGGTTGAAAAAAGTACACTTTTAAAACTTAGAATTAAATTCTTAATATTATATTTTAACTAGTTTGTGCCCTTCCTGGATTAATTCTGGTCTGCTTAGTGAAAATCTGATTACAACAGTTATTGAAACATAATTTTTCAAACACCACTTGTTTCAATAAATTAAAAATATTGATCATATGTCAGTTTCAGAAAAGAATAAATATAGAAATGAACTTGACTTCAGTTTCAAATGCTTTGAACTAGAAAAAGAAGATGTTTATTCTTTAGCACTAGTTCTAAATATTCAAACCAATGAAACACTTAACCAATATCCCTGGGAGCATTCTCTGTAACTGAATCAGTCTTATTCTCAAGTGTTTTCCTGAAATTCAGTGTAAATTATAATTTCCTTAATATTACTCTCTAATTCCTATGTGTCTTCAATCTGCTTCTGAAGTATTTGTCATGAAACTTCAGACAGAGCTATTGCTAGGTCTCTTTTTCAATTGTAAAAAAACACGTTCCATGCAAATCCAACCTTCCATTACAGCCTGTTTAATATGGGCTCTATTGGCTTTGGATTAGATCCTAAAAGATAGCTTTGAATGAGTGAGCAAGTGGAGAGGAGTAAAATTCTGTATAAAAATCTAATTTCTCATTTTTGATTCCTAAAACTTTGGAGAGAAATTATTTGTAAGCTTATTGGTTAGTGTTCTCAGATAAAGCACTAACTCACGCTCAAACAAATGATGAGTCAGGTACTGTGAACATCTATCAACTATATTTAAACCATTTTACTAAAAAACAGGCAAATGTATGCTCTGATGAAGCCTTAAATCTGAGCAAATTTTAAAGTTCCATGCTGTAAGTTTCAAACACCTTAAAGACTGCCATCTATACATTTAATTCCAAACTCAAATTATTTGGCATCCAGTGTGCAACTAATTGAATATTAGGTCTTGTTATGACAAAGAACATTTTACCTGAAAGTGTCAAGGGTGTCATGAAAAATAGCCTTATAGTTATGAACTCAGAAAGATGAGTCACAGTGGTTATCCCATTAGAAATGATCTCCCAGTAGAAATTGTAGCCAGTAATCCAATAGGAATATTTAGAACAGAAACCTCAGAAAATGATGAGTATCATTTTTTTATCATTGAGAATAAGCATTTTTGGATTGCTCAAGTTTAGAGTCCACTCCTGAAGAAAATGCTGGAAGAGGTTCAAATATGCATAAATAAAATGGTTAAAGAAAAGAGATTGCTTTGAGAGGTTCCAAATAGACATATAACCTCATCTCACGTACTGTAGTAATGAACAAAGATTTAGTAAAGAACTTTTCACTCTAATGGAAAAAAGATAAACAAGATCCTGTGACTGGAAGCTGTAAAAAAGCCCAAAACAATTGGCAGTTCAGTTTGAATATGGATGACCATTTGTCACTCGGAATACTAAATTTATTTTTTTTCTTTTTGACATTCCCTAACAATTTCTATCAGGAATTTACTGGACATAACTTTGTTTACGTTTGGCTATTCAACTGAAAGTGGAACTCAATACAGTCCACTGTATTGATTTGCAGATAGATGTGATTCCAGATCTTTAATTTGAAAGCCTTAAACATATTTTAAAATAAAAATGAAGTAGAAAACAGAATGGAAGCTCAGTGTATTTCCCTATTCAGCTTTTTTAAATGTCACATTCATGCTGGGAGGGCAATTATTTACCTTTCAACTTTTTATAGGAATGGGCTGTGGTATTTAACAAACTTTATCTGTCTCCCTCTCTCTCCATCCCTGTCTCCCTCTTTTTCTTTTTTTTCAAAAACCACAAATATTATTAACTACTTACTTGTGCTCAGCAGTCTTCACCAGAAAAATGTGCCTTGAGCGCTTTGCAGAATGATTGCAACAAAAATGTTCAAGGGAATGTAAGTAAACAATGACAGTCCAGAGGCTTCAAATGTTAGAGCTCATCATTCTGATAATGATATAGAAATATTGACATATATATAGAGCTACACTGTGATGCACTTAGTTTGTTTTCAAATGTACCTTACCTACTTTGGGAAACCAAAATGTATTTTTTGCTCTAAAGAAGAGTGAGAAGTCTCCATACAATTCATATTGCATATGAAGCAAATGCTGTTATGAAAACTTCATTAATATGTAAATTGCAACATTTTGATTAGCACTTGAGATCTCTTTTGTTAAGAAAAGAGATGGAAAGAGCTAACCAGATTGCAATAATTTACATAATAACTGACTGGTGGCAATACCACCAAGAAGAGAACCTAAGGAAGGTTATAATGCCTTTTTTAACAGCTTAACACAGTATTAAGACACATTATACAAAAGGAAGGAATTTTTTTTTTCTTTAAACTGACAAACTCTTTTTGTGAGTAGTGGTAAAAAACTAGATATGCCAGAGCTTATTTTAAAATAATAAGAAATTCATACTTCTTCGATTACTGGTATTGAAAGATGTTTCAAAAACTGAATGCCCTAAAAGGAGCCCAGTAGCAGTCACGTTTGCTCAGCTCTTTGGGCCACTGACTGTCAAGAGACAGTGGAGCACCTACAGCTGGCTTACAACAGTGGGGCCTTTTAGTGGTAACCCAGAAGTTGGCTAGTAACAGGAGAAAGAGAAAGAAAATAGTGGGGATTCTGAGGACTTTCATATACTTGCCAAAGTTCAGAAACCTCGGGGCAAAACAGGAAAAAGAAAAGAAAAGATGATACTTGAAAAGCAAAGTTCAACAGCTCTGCTTGGTGCTACTTGAAAGTATATTACAGGCATCATACTAGATTTGACAGAAAAAATAACTGTGATCTTTTAGAATTAGTGACCTAGGTGGCAAATTATGTTTGTTACAATTACAAGGGATTTTTTTTCCCAGCTGATCTCTATAGAAAGGCCTTCTTTATGATGTAACTAAAACAAATATTGGCCTAAGAGTTAAGAATAACAATACAGTTTTTTGCCATTAAAAGGATATCCTGTTACAGTGGGAAAAGAGTTTCTGTGAAGCATTGTGCCCATAGGGTACTTCAGAATAGGAATGGATGAACCTGCAGAGATTTTTTTGTTTGCCTTTGTTAAATCTTTAAAACATATAGATATATTTAGTGTTTTAGAGCCCATTGTAAAAAGCAAGAAACTTTTGTCAAACTTTTTACAGATATTCAGGATACAGTTAAAAAAAGTACCCAAAATAGCTGGTCATGCTTATATGAAGGACTGGGCTTTCAGCTGGTGATAATCAGCCTTGCTCCACTGAATTCAGTAACCTTACACTGACTGTCTGACATTGCAGGCATCTGCAGGAAGAAGTCTATCACAAAAAAAGCATCAGCCTTGCTCCAGCTAATGTCATATCTCTTGAGCTGATGGGCGAAGGCTGATTTGCAACAGATAAGTACCTGGCATATAGGATGCGTGAGTCAGTAGGCATGAAGAAATTACTTTAAAAATTCCTAAATTAATTATTAGGTATTACTGACCTTTTAAGACCAGTAAATTTTGACTTGTCTGTGTGTCACTACTATTTGTGAGATAAACTCCTAACCAGATTAGTGGCTTCTTTTCAATGGATAACCTTTTTGTGTTTAAGTATGTTAACAAGCATGTCACATTTTAGCCCTCTTAACAGTTATGAGCTGTTATATAATAAACAAGTCTTGATAATCAGCATTTGATAATGTGTTCACAAAAAAAACCCAGCACCAACTCCCCTATTGTACCCCCTTGACAGTAGCAGTTCCTAAAAGATGAACAGCTGAAGCCAAAGAGTAGCTGGCGACAGAGAGTGCCTACTACCCTCCCTCCTCAGCAGCAGGTAATCAGATCTTTAGCTGTCTGTCCCAGAGTCTCTGGTTTACCTGAACTTTTCAGGCTCAGAAGGGAAAATGTGACATTTCAGTTGTCTTTCTGCTGCTTCTTGCATGATTTGCCAGGTGTCAGTTAAAACCTTGCCATAAATCATTCATCGTTAAGCTTGTCTGTTTTACAACCAGCAACCCATTGCTGCTGGGGCCATACCAGGATCAAGAGACTTGGAACTCCAACATGCAGGAAACCAAACAATATCTTCTATTCAGCTGCATTCACATTGGCAATGTGAATGTTTTGGGAGCTATTGTATATGCAAAGGGCTAAGACTCTAATGAGAGACCAAAATGAATCAGACTTGCTAATCAGGTCTTGTGTCCACTTTGCCAGACCTGCTACTTCATGATAGCATAAAGAGTTTTGCTAGCCATTATATGTTTGTAGCAGAAGTGGCTGGGATTGTATGAGCATTTTCTTTGCAATAGGTCTAGAACTATTTCAAAGCAAATTGCAGATCATCCTACCTTCCCAAGCACCGGTTTGGTTCACAGTGTTAGTCTGGTATGTCCAAACTTGAGTCCTTTCAGGGTAACTAAGCTGGAAGTTCTCCTGGTATACATCAAATGTGCTCCAATCCTTGTGGAAGACACAAGGGTGAAACACAGTGACTTGCTCAAACAGCAGAAGGGCAAACTGCATGCTAAGCATGCACTTGATGATTTACAAACCAATAAGAACTCCTGCAATGTTCAGAACAGCTCCTTTATGGTATGCTAAGATACATATGACGTATGGTCTTCACATATGCAGTTGTACAGCTTTCTCTTTGTTCAAGATGCTATCCCTTCATTAACTGCTTCATCTTTAGTTGCTGAACTCTTTTTGTACTTATCACAGTTTTAAAGAATTATAGCTCCTTTCTTCCTGCTCACTGTGGGAATAGCAACACATCTCCCCTTATTCACACAAATGCTCAAGAAACGTGTTACAGTGACACTGACATCAGCCTATGCTCTAGAGAGTCAAAACTTTATCTAACAGCAGGATAACATGTTTAATTATTAACAATCCAGGTAATCATCTAATCTCATGTCTGCAATCACATACACAATGTCCAGCAAAGTGGCACATTATATTCAAGAAGATGAAGCTCCTTTTATTGAAGACATGGGACAACAATCACACTTTGGAAGTGGCAACATACCACAGAGACTTCATGCAGTTGTTCAGGTGAGAAAACTCAGGTGGGCATGTCAGTCTTTTGAGTGTCCCTTGCAAAGTATGCACTTACAAATCCTTTGCTTGGAATTAAACAGAGTAAGAAAGGAGACAGGGAAGAAGGCACCAGAAATGAGCAGGAAGAGTAATAAGGCTTATGGCTGTATGTGAGACTTTACAGATAATCACAGGGAGAGAAACAACAGGCTTCAATCTTTTGCATGAAATAGGCACAAAGATTGTGCAAGGCTTCCTACACTTGCCTGTTTAGGGACCTGCATCCAAGAAAGCCAAAGTTTTGGAGTTGCTTTATTATGAGTATGCTTTATGTGTGTATTTTTGGTCTATTGGAACAGCCTAATCTGGACTGAAGTACATCCAGAACCATATATGCTGCAAATATTGGGGTGTCATCGCCTATTAGGCTAGTAGGTCTGCTCCTATCACACCAAACTGCTTGAACTTGGCATTAAGTGACGTGTTTTCTGGTTCTTCCCTTTAGCAATCTTAAAGGCAGACCAGGTTAGCTCAAGAGGGTGGCACATAGAATGCTCCCAGACTCATGCATATCACACAGCTTTCTGTATCTCACTCCTGGGCCCCTCTTGTCCGCTGCATATTCAGTGCACAATTTTTGCCCATTCCATACTTTCCACATATCCATACCAATTTTCATGACAGACTTCAAGTGGCATGCTTTTAGTTTTTCAGTTTCAAGTGACACTACTCTAAAATGCTGAGAAGCAAGCTGACCAAACATCCTACTGCAAATGGCCATAAAGGCTATTGCAGATAGGAATGCCTCTTCCTAACCCCTACACAGTACCAGTTCTGAAATGGTTTGAGGCATGAGCTTTCTAGTCCTGCCTAACATTCTTTGATCCTGAGTTGGTTTAACTACTTTGAAGTATTTTAATAAATGATACTTCTTTTCAATATGCTAGAAATTACACGCTTTTGTATTTGTGTTCAGATGGTACTTCAGGTTGTGCCTATGGCAGAGCATGCCAAGAGGATGCGGGAGGATAAAAGACCTGTTAGTGTCGTAGGGCAAGTCACTGCAGCAGGAGAAAATCACAATGCAGACCTATCTCTACTACCCATCTGAGGAGTGTCTGGGTTGATCTAGCCACAGTGCCACACCTGGCTTTTAGGTAGCAAGAGGAACTTACCTGTTTTTCTCCAGAAAGAATCCAAAGGGTATGCAGTGAGGCTGGTCACAGCAACAAAGTGCTGAAATTAAACAAAAAGTAGTATCTGAATTGACAGCAGAAGTTCAACCAATGTGCCTACTAGCTGTGATCCAGGGGGATTTATTTGAGACAGGTGGTACAAATGCAGTGAAAATAAGAGTTAAATGTGCTTAGCTGGCTCTACATTTTCAATTTCTTGTACCTCTCTATAATTATTTTCACTAAGAAAATTCATTGTAATCTTAGCAATGAATGTCCTGAATTTCAGCTAACTTTATTTTCTGTTACTGAAACATTTCCTTAGTTCCCTTTCCCCTTCTCACCCTACAATACTGGTATGTTTACAGCAAGCCAGGTGTAATCATAGAATCATAAAATAGTCAGAGTCAGAAAGGACCTTAAGATCATCTAGTTCCCACCCCCTTGCCAGGGGCAGGAACACCTTCCACTAAATCATGCCACCTAAGGCTATGTTCAATCTGGCCTTGAACACCACTATCGATGGAGCATTCACAACTTCCCTGGCAACCCATTTCAGTGCCTCACTACCCTTACACTAAAGAATTTCTTCCTCAGATCCAATCTAAACTTCCCCTGTTGAAGTTTGAACCCATTACCCCTTGTCCTCTCAGTACAGCCCCTCATGAAGAGTCCCTCCCCAGCATCTCTATAGGGTCTGAATGGGTTCTCTTTCAGTGGAGGAAATTATCCTTGGTCCTCTGTTTTTACTGAAACCTGAAAAATCCTATCTATACTAATTGTAGGGTTGTTCCATATATAACTATAATGATCATTATGCTGCTGAAATATTATTTTCAACATCTCAAATGCCATTGTGTCATTCAATCTTTTCAAATGAGGAGTGGTTCTCTTGTGAAAGCAAATTGTGAACAACACTTCAAAAACATTAATGTGTGAGAAGCAACTTAAAGCAGTAACTGTGGCCTTGGACACACAGGCAATCATTCATTTGGACTACAAAGCAATCATTTTGTCCAAGAAGAGAGAAAAATAGGTTGGAGCTACAAATTGTTCCTAAAAAAATTGGAATCAGTTAATCAATTTGCAGTAACTATCTGATTTATTTGTGTAATAACATGACTGACAATTTACAGCCTTTTCCAATAAATCTCAAAGCCGTGATTTGCTGCAGCCATAACCTATTTATTTTATAAAGATGACCTTTAATCTCTCTGATGATTGATTCATCAGTATATCATAAATAGAGTTATGAGAGGTGAAGAAAGATTTGGTGGATGATGACCACTCTTCTATTCCTAAAGAGCTCTGCAGGTATGTCCAGCAGAGACCTTTGTTAAAAACAACAGAGGAATAAAAATGGTATGTGGTGTAACACTGAGAGAAGAGAAAACCAATAGGATTGCTTAATATTCGTCCATTCAAAAAGGCCATGATGAACCAAAATAGCCCTTCAGTTCTAAAGAGCTAGCCTATTGCTTTACAGAACATCCTAAAAAAGGGAAAGGCTAGTGGTTAAACCCAGGACAGAAGTAAAAATGAACTGTGGCTGTGATTTCAACATCCTCTTAACCTTCCCCACCCTTTAGGTACTTTAGCCCACTTAGTAAACACTGTTTTCAGGTGTTCCTCCTAATGACTAGAGAGAGAGATAGATTGCCAGAGCTTTTCCCACTTGTCTTTTCCTCCACTTCTGCCCCCTAGACATACATGTGGAAGAGTGAATAGGAGGTAAGTGTTGCTTGCTTTCCTGACTGCTCAGCTAAGCCTGCAGGATCATCCCCTGCTCTCTGGAGGATGTCTTTTCATGACATGGCTTCAGCTGGTATAATTGCTTGTCATCTCTGAAAAGAGGTTTCCCCTCTGCCTCATATCAAGCTCATACTCCTGCTGTTTCTCTTGAACATGGTGTGGAACTCAGCTTAGCATGCAGTAATTGTTCCTAAATGAAGTGGAGGAAAATACTCAGGAGGGTGGGGGGGAGTTGATTTGTTTTTTCTCACTCTACAATAACTCATGTAGAGAGTGAATGTCAGGGCTTGTACAAGGAAGAGCGTGTGCAGGGTTAGGGATTGGAAGTTCTTTCCATGGAGATAAGCATTCAGTTGGCTCAGTTGCAGGTCTGAAACTATATCCTCTAAAATGCTGTTACTGTGGATCCTTCAATCTGCAGTTGTATCCCACTTACCTCTTTTGTGCCTGTAGTCACACCGTCATCTGTATCACCATGCTGACTTAGGTGCTTGTGGCCAACCCTCATCCTAACGAAGAAAAGACATGAAGGAGAAAAAGGCTCTTACAGAGCTTTACAGTGTGTGATTGTTTTGTAGACTTAAGCTTGAGTACAAGGTGTAAGTGACTCATCCAAAATCATCGGCCCTTTTAAATGCTTTTGGTGTTTTGCTCACTTCCAAACATTATATTATAGATTTGTTCATGAAGTATTACTAAAACTAAATACAAAATACCTGCCACCTTGTTTTCACTTGATTTGTAGAGCTGCAAATGACTGTACCAGAACTGATATAGGGAGGAGCCAGAACTATAGTGTATTAAAATGCTACTTGTGAATGATAGCTGAGGAAAGCCTAGCGATAGCTGGGGAGACGGTCTGTGATGTTACTTTAAGAAACTCATTCCTGGATTGTGATTTCTTTATCTGTGCGAGTCATGCAAGTGACAGATTTGATAACTCTTCTGCTCCTTAAGCATAGTCTGTACATGGGTAGTTCCAAAAACAGTACTGTAACTCTTCTATGATTCTATATGTTCTCGTAGAAACGAGGAAGAGCGAGCAAACTTCTGAGCTAGGAAGGGGGATAGTCGGAGTAAAGGTGCTTGCCCCAAGGGAAAACAGAGCGCAGAGAGGCAGAAAACCCAAACCATGAGCTGTCCCATGCTTTCTCTTCTTTCAAAATTCAGCAGGAAAGTTGCTGAGAAGACAGTAACAAGTCTCTGGGGTGTGATCATTTTTCTTCTCAAACTTACAATATTTCTACTATTTGGCTTTCAAATGGGTAGATTGATTTTGATGGCAAAATCTTCCTAGATTCTTCTGGCTTTACAGAGACTTATTTAGTAGCAGTTGAGTCTCCCATGAATGGCTCTCTGCAGCTTTACTCATACATGCCCTTGCAAACAGTTCTACTTCGCGATTTGCTGTACTGGGTACTCCGTTAGAGTGTAGATCTCTGGCAGCATCCTTTTTCTGCTCATGATTTCCACAGGCATTTCAGATCTGTTTATTTCGCTAATATATATATTACCCAGGAGAATCATAAATATGTCTCTCATGGTTTTGGATTAAAACAAGTGCAGAATTTCGGTAAAAAATCATAAGTGGTTTGATTGTTAGGAATGGCAATGTTGTATTTGTTTTCCAAAAAACACCCTCTACAGTAGCTTCATACCGTTTTGTGATTTACTTGTGCTAAAAGGCTGAATTTTGTCTCAAGAAAAATGAATCTCAGGCTTTGGGTGGACAAAATGCAATAGCTGAAACCCATGAATGTAAGCAAGGCTGGACTGAAACACAGTGGTTTTGGTAACTCCACCTCCTCTACAGCAAAGCGTATGTTTCCACCATATAATTAACTCTGGATTTCTCCTCATATAGCCTGTATTTTTAGTGAAAGGAAAAAATATTATTGTCAGTCCCATCAAACAGACACTGCCATAGGCTCAACAATGCAGTGGAGTAAAGTATTAAGAAATGACAGGATTCCTCTATTTTGAGGCTTAGGAGGAGGAGAGGATCATCAAGTCACTGGGATTTTTTTTAGTGCATTATATTAAGTTGGCTGGCAGAACATTTCAACAGGGATGCCAAAGCCAGCCAAAAGGCCTAGTCCATAACCTCTAATCTTTTGGAGCTGAACTCTATTATTTGCCATTAAAATTAGATGTTACTGAGTTGCAACAGATGTCTTCAGTAGACATGTTTTTATTATTGAAGAAGTTTAGGTAAATGGAAACTGAGACCCAAATTTCATTTTGTAGACTACGGGACTGCTGTGTTTTGTGGTTGAAGCTGGTGTTTTAAACATGAATTATACAAGCTTTTCGAAAGCACACACTAATTGGTGCCTCAGCAGTTCTGCTGAATCACAATAAGAACACAAGCTGCCATGAAGAAATGGTTGCACTAACCAGTTACCCAACGCAGTGGCTTATTTTTTTGCACCGTGATTGACAGTAGTTAGTGTGTCCATGTTGTGCATCTCTGTAGAAGTATTTTAATTAACTGTTCTGAAGAAGCAAGGAAAGAGGTAAGGGGAAAATCTTCCCAAAGACCTTTAATAAAAGCCATCTGGAAGGTGCATGATGGGATATGAAACGTCTTTATGAATACACGCCAGCACAGGTGTTTGAATAAAAAACAAGAGGGATTAAGACAATCTCTGTATTTGTAACAGTTCAACAAAAAAGGTCAGAAACCATGAGAACACTTTTTTGACAAAGCTATTTAAGCTAGGATATTGTATTAGTGTGAACCTGCTCTCTTCAGCTTGAAACATGTAACATAAATATGAGTATATTCTGCAGCATGTGGGTATGGTTCCATGTACCTCTAGCATTGGGTTAGAGACCCTAGCTTCAAGAGTGTGGCGATACTCTTTTTCCAATTTAACAATACTATTCAAAGGCACTAGAGAGTAAAATGAACTTAATAATTTCAATAATATTCCTCTCTCCCTGAAGGTACGAGAGGAATAGGCTCTTAGATCATGTTTGCTTTATGAACTTTTCAGGAAAGAGTTTGTTGTTTCTCCTTATTTTGCCTTAGGGCATACTATTTCAATGATGGTAGAGGTAAAGGCATAATCAAAGAAAAGAAGGTCTGTTTGGTGTTCTGTTTTTTGAATGCGCTTCAGCATGATAGCAATGGTAGTGAGAAATCATGAGCCCTGAGTAATGCTGTAAGTGTTGTTGAAAATCATCTTTTTCATTCTTTTCTAATTATTTGTGTTACCTTCATAGCTGATTTTAAATTACAAGACAGACTATAAAATATGATGCTGTATATGGCACATACTTCTCTCATTGTTATTTAAAAATAGAGTGTAATAATAAAAGTTCCATTAAAAGGGAAAAAGATCTTGGTTTTATGTTCAAAACCTGCTACCATGGAGGTCAATAAATAAGTTAGTGGGGTTACTTGTGAAGTAAATCAACATGAATGAGGTGGGGAACATTGCCTTAGGGAAGCATTTCTATCTTTCCTTATGTAGTATCCTGGACCAATCAAGGATGCAGTCACTGCATGTGAACCTCTTATGTTACTCTGGCAGTGTAATTAAAATCATCAGTTTGCGCCTTGACACAATTAATTGTTGTTTTTAATTGCCATGGTGGATAGAACAGAAAAATAATGTATTTTCTATCCTCAATTATCTTCACTAAGCAAGCACTTTATGCAGAAGGATATGCCACTTCTGTACTGCTTTAGAAAACCAGCATCTACTATGTTTAAGTGGAAAACCATTTCTGACTTGGAAGAGGTTGTAAAGGATGTGTTTGTCAGGGAACATATTTCAGCATGCTTAAATGGCTTTAGGAAGCGTTCTCTGAACAGTTTATGAGTGATGGTTTTGTAAATATATATTAGACATAATCTGCTTTATTTCTCCATGTCTTGTACATTGTACCATGCACCCACTGCCACTGTTTTTAAACAGACTTGACCCATAAATCCATGACCTGAAGAAATCGTGCCTTGAAGAATGCATTCCCAAAAGCTTCCCTCTTTTTCTTTGTCCAGTTTTATTAGTTAGCCTCATAAAAGATTTCCTCTCCTTATGAAATGTCTCATTCATTAAAGACTGAGGTTTGATTTATGTTGGCATTGTATTATTTTCTTCAATAGTAGGAAATAACTTTGCAAAACTTAGGAATGTTGCATTGCATTAACTCTTGAATGCAAAGGGACATACAGACCGTGTTCTTCCTTTCCCATCTGGAGCAAGAAGACAGAAAGGAACTAGGAGGAGTGATGCTTTTGTAGAGGGCATCAGCATTTGAAAGCTTGCACTCTCTCTGATATAAGCTCTTTAATTACACTGGGAGCTGTATATTGAAGAGTGTACAGTAGGATGCAATGTTTTTAAATTCCTAAAGTTGACAAGGAGACAACTGTCTTCTTTTTTCCATGCACACCCAATCCTTCTCCTTTTTAAACAAACCTTCATAGATTTCTCCTTTCTCCTGTGGTAAAGAAATGAGAGTGCTGCTAGAGCACTTCAGTGAATTTGGAGATCTTCGGGAATAAGGAGGGCATATGGCTTTTGGCAAAGTTGTCTCTGATGTTACCCAAGTGGGTCCAAGAAATATCATATACCTCTTCCTGTGTCACTGCAGATCAACCCATAGATTGGCTGAAAAGGCTTCATGTCCATATAGACGAGCTGCCATCATCCAGGCTCTTTCTCAATAGGCCCAAGTACTGAGAAGCTAGTTTCCTTCTCAGATTAATTCTACAGCTGATCATGGTTTGCCTTCACTAGATTTACGCTTAAGTCCAGAATCATTCAATAGCCTAAATTTGCATTATATTGAGGAAAAAAATTGACTATAAAGATAGGCACTAGGTATCTTTCTGCAAGGGGAGAAAAATTAGAGTTATTGTCATTGCGCAGGAGATCTTATTTTCCTTTAAATAGCCTAATTCCTTCAGAATATTTGTAAATGTTTTTTATTTTTTTTTGTTTTAATTTCATCTTTCAAAATAGTAGCTTTAACTGTCAGATGATATTGAGTCATAAATAATTTAGAAGCACTGATAGACAGGTACTATATTCACCTGGATATTTTTAAACCCCTGTTTTGATTAATCATTTAAAATTAAATAACAGCACTCCTTTTTGCCATCAGATGAAGTATGGTCTTTACATACAATTAATTCTACAGTCATGTAATTAGTAGTTCAACAGTGCATGTATACAAAGAAGAGCTAAAGATGAATATACAGCCCTAAATTTTTCATTTTCGATTTTTCAGTCCTTGACTTAGTAACTTAAATGCTTATCTTTTAAAGTGAGTTTTGTAAGGAATATGCTTTAAATTTCTGTTTCATGACCTAGTTCCTTTGTTCTGAAGATTCAGCGCTGAGGTAAACTGTCAGAGCCCTGACAGCTGGCATCACAACTGAAACACTGGCATTTCTTAAGCTTATCTCATAGATTAACCCCTCAAAGACCTTGTACACTTGAATGGCAGACCCTTCCAGGTTCCACTTCATCACAGTCATTGCTTTCACTTTTGCCAAAGAGAGATTGCTTAGAATTCATTTGTTCTCTGCCATGTTTTTCAATACATAAAACTGAATTTCTAGCCAATTCTTACTGGAAATGTGTTTTTCCTGGCTCCAAATTGTAAGAATTGCAGCGCAGCTAGTGTGGCACCTTTGGTGGGAGCTGTAGTGGGGTATCTACCTGAAGGTTTCAGTATCTTCTGTAAAACTAAGATTGCTTTAAGATAATTGATGATTTTTTTTCCAGACCAGGGCTAAAGGGAAAGAAACAAAATCTTTGTACAGTATTTGTGTCAATGTAATTATGAGGTGCATACCGCATCCTTAACTGCTATATGTTGTTCATGGTATGGTTTGGTAACATTTCTACTTGCCTCCAAAACTGAGCAATTTGGGTGTGATTAGGTGCGAAGATATGGGGTGATCAGTGTACTCCTTGAAAATGAACAATAGGAGTTCCTACCTTAGCAAAGGTTGGCTACCATGGTAAATGTGCATTTCAGTATAACACACTGGCTGTGATTTCTTTGTTTGAACTGTTTATTACCTTATTACTGAGCTAGAAAAATAGCTCTTTAATCTTTTTACTTTTTAATTTTCCCTTTGTCCACCAGCTTTTCTCTCACCCTTTCAACCCATCTAATGCTCCAACCAGCAATGAATACATTACTCTTCTAAAATTGGAACAGAAGGCTAATTCCTAATCAAAATAGGCAGTAATTTCTTTCAGTGCAAATTATCATCATTCATTGCAAATTTGCTCTTCTTGAACTATGCCAACATGTACGAATTTCAGCTCTTGGAGCCAGCTTCTTATATACATAAAATCAAATAGTATACTATTGGCTTTTTATTATTTCTACTGCATTTTTAATGAAAAAAAGAACCTCAAAGATTTACTAAATACTGCTACTGTTATGATGAGAAAAAAAATAAGTTTAAACTTTTTTGGGGTTCTTATTATTCCAACAACATTGTTCCTTAAAAAAAAAAAAGAAATGCAGAGAAACTAAATGACATGACACGTTATTTATCTCTTTTCTTCCCGAAACAGATCATCCATAGGGAATACTGAGCTTTCAGGAAAAAGCTACTGCTGAGGTACCAGTAGAGATCTTTATTCCCATACCTAGCGGATATTCTTTTACAAGCCTTGCAAAGATGGCATTTGATATTATGAAAAGACACATGTATTTGCCATCCTGGGAAACCAGGCGTCCCAGTTGGTGTGCTTATCTATTCTACATAGCTTTTGTGGTCTTCTAGGTGTCATCACATGTATGCCCACACATATACTGTGTCTTCAAACACCTCTTCCCAGATACAATTGTGTTTTATAGCACCATCTGTTCAAAGGATGTATTTCATAGATTTATAATAATGCCATCAGGCAAATAGCTTTGTAAATTGCAAGTATGGTTAAAATATACACTAAAGATACAAACATTAAACACAGCAATTATGTATTTTTTTTAGTCTTTCAATGTGTGTGTGCCTGGATACAATTATGCGTTGCTGCTGCTGAAGTATAATGCTCTTGCTGAAGTGTAGTGCATATCTGTATGCAAACAGGATTTGGAAAATTTTGTTTATCATGGTTTTTATTATTTTGTTTCCTGGTTTCTTTTGCAATAGAAAACTCTATAGTCCAATATAATGTTCCTTACAAATGAAAAACTTTGATTATAGTGTAAATGAAGTAATCAAAAATATATGAAATCTAATTACATGCAGCCAAAGTGTCTGCTACAAGTAGTCAAGCACTGGGGTTATTTTAGTTATGGTACTTACTTTTTAGGATGAAGAAACTGCAAAAAGAGGGGAACAGTATTTGCCAGAAGTTACAAACATCTTGGAGTCAGATACTTAAAACTGAACTTCTGCTCTCCCTCATTTACATTATACATGCCTTTGATTTGGTTGCTGTTCAGTCCTGGTGTTGAGAGGCTCCTAAACAAAGCATATAATATGCATACAGCTACCTGAAAATGTGGGAAATGGTCTTCATTGTAAAAGGATAGGGCTGTGGGATGTTTCCTAAATCCAACCATGGATCACAACATCACAAAACTGTAAGGCTGTATTCCACTTGACAATAAGATGATCTTAAATGTTATAATTAAAAGCAAGAGTTACTTTCATTAAGTATGGAACCCCCATTGTGCCATCTTCAAAATGTTTTGCATAATTCTTGTGAATCTGTAATGCTTGAAGATGAAAGATGAAATACACTGAAGACAGAGAGGGACAAAACACCTCCAATCCTTAAAACATATATTGATTTCTTGTTGTCGTTGCATTCTTTGGTTTCCATCAAACAGGGTTGAGCAGCTGAACACTTAATGTTGCACGTGAGTACACATATGACCCTGCGATGAATTGTGAGCATATGTGAAAATTGGATATCAAAAAAGTGAATTCATTTGCTATGTATAAGAATAAAGTTACTATATATAAGGGCTCTAATTGGCTACTAATTCCAACATTTCCCAGGCCAAGAGCTGAGAGAAGGACTTAGAGCCAGCATGCTATATTTTCTGATGTGTACATAACTCACAATGCTTAGTTGCAACATGGTCTCTGGAGCTAGGCATAGTCATCCAGGCTGCAAGCTGCAGTTGTCTCCTATTGTTTCTTCTAAATGAAACCACCTTACGCAAGGACAGAGTGAAAACACAGGCCCTCCGTTAGGCCTTACACTCTCAAAAAAGTGACTAAAATAAATGCCAGAAAATCTCATTGACAACCTATTCTGTTGTGCCAGAATAGCAGCAGCCAAGGTGTTCCTTGGCACCAAGACATGTACAAGTTTTGGGGAGGCATGTAAAGAACCATGAAGTGGCTTTGTGGTTTCATACAGAGACCTCCTCTGAAGAATAAGGATCCACAGGACAGAAAGCATAAAGATGTTTGTTGAACTAAAAGCTACTGTTATAACCTGATTAGAAATGAGATAAAATTTCCATACTAGTAAATAAATGCTGGCCAAGGTAGGAGTGGACTTGAAAAACAAATCGGGTTTTGGCACAATATAGGAGAATCAGAGATGCAATGGATAGGCACTGTTGTGAGCTTTCTAGGTAACTGATAGGATGCTCCTAGCTACCTAATCACTATAATAAAAGTGAATATTTACTGTCTGAGGAGAACAAAGGCAATCCATAAAACAATTTTCCTATGTCACAGCCACAGAAAAATCAGAGATTTATTGTAGTTTTCTGGTTTGGTAATTTTTTTTTTTTTTTAATCCTAAATACTGCCCATATTTAAAATTTCTTTCTACATCTTTAGGTGGGGAGATCACAGCACCTTTTAAGCTGAATAAAATTACTGCGTTAGATTCACATCTATGCAGTAGTCACATATCCAGCAGATCGGGCTTCCTTTGTTGAGGCATTTATTAATTAATAGTCTCATCTTAATGGTTTTAATTCCTCCTTCTTGTGTGATGCAATAATATGGCCAGGTATGGGGTTTTCAGCCCAGGACACAAAGTACACAGCTGGTCTCTGGATGATGGAAAATCCCCTGCAGAATATTAGTGGCTTGGCTAAGAGGAAACCTTTGAATGCCAAGTGAATTTAGAGCAGGTTTAAGCTGCTCTGCCTTGTGCTGTCAGCGGTGCTTATGCCAGTAAGCCCCCACACTGGGATGCCACCAACAATTTCCCTACTTACCTTCGAGCTTGCTCAGCCAAGCTGCCATGAGAAAGCTGAAGTATCATGTTTACAGTCATGGTGGACTGACTCTGGCTGGACCACATGTGCCCACTAAAGCTGGTTTATTACCCTCCTCCTCAGCTGGACAGGGGAGTGAAAATATAACAAAAGGTTCATGGATGAAGACAAGGACAGGGAGAGATCACTCACCAGTTACCATTATAGGCAAAACAGACTGGACTTGGGGAAATTAAGTTGATTTATTGACAATCAAGCCGAAGTAGGCTAGGGAGAAATAAAAACTCAACCTTAAAAAAACCTCCCCCCCTCCTCCCTTCTTCCTGGGCTCAACTTCACTCCTGATTTTTCTTTATCTCCTTTCCCACATTGGCACAGGGGGATAAAGAAGAGGGGTTGTGGTCAGTTCATCACATGTTGAGTCTGTTGCTCCTTCCTCCTCAGGAATTCCTTGCACTCTTCCCCTGCTCCAGAGTGGGCTTCTCTCTCCATGGGACCATGGGTCCTGCTTGGAGCCTGCTCCAGGGTGAGCTTCCCATGAGGTCACAGCCTCCTTCAGGCATCCCCCTGCTTCACATGGGGTTCATCTTTGATCTAGCTGGCTTTGGCTCTGTTGGACATGAGGGAAGCTTCTATTGGCTTCTCACAGAAAGTACCTCTGCAGCCTCCCCACTACCAAAACCCAATACAATGTGGTTAGGAAAGTACTAGCAGATAGAGAGCTCTTTAGGAAAGAGTGCACCTCCATAACAATACTTGAAGAAATGTACAGACTGTCTCATTCAGTGCTTCATGCTATGTCTTGCACAGTAAAGGGAGAGAAATGACCACAACCAGACTTGCTCTGAAAGCAGTAAGTAAAAAAAGGAGTCTTAGGATGCTGCAAGAGGAACAACACTGTAAAACTGAGCAAAAATAATATTTAGGTGATGATAACATTTCCAGTGGCGAGCAAGAACTGATGACTATAACAAATACTATGGTAGCTTTAATTGTTGTGGTACCCAGTGAGCTGCAGATTGTGTTCTTATCACAAATGAGAGGGGAAGCTGAGCCCCTGAGGCTGGAGAGGAAAAGCTGTAACCTAACTCACAGCTGTCATGTCCGTGATTACGGCTGCCAACTTGCTGTCGGCTCTCATGTCAGATAAGACAAGCTCCTGTCCCTTGGCTTGCTCTCCAGCTTCTGCTGCTAGTAGGCCCATGGCCAGCTTGTATTCCAGTAACTTGCAGGCTATATCTTCCCTACCATTGCCTTGTACTCTCCAGTCATTCTTATTTTTAGGCATCTGAGCTTTTGGCTAATCTGTGCTGCCTACCAAATGAGCCCTTTGTATTCTTTTCTACTGTAATTAAAAGGAGCCTGAACCGAGAAGATGACAGAAGACATCAGTTTCCCTTGTAGACAGTATCAACTGAATGTGCTCATCGCCTCCAAAGATGCTTAACACACTTCTAAGTTGGGGCCCTGAATGCCCCTTTATGCAAGCCCATTGCCCCCAGGGCAGAGGGCTGCATTTCACTTTTATTAATGTTTAATGCTATATTAAAAAAGAAGTTCTGCAGTGACAATCAATTTTGAGACTGTAAGGAATACACTTCATCCTAGAATCAAGCTTGCTATGTTGACTAGCTCAGAGGAACTTTACAGAATCCATTCAAATTTAAGGAAATGGTTATAATGCTCCTTTTTCTTTAAAATTACTCCCTGAGTTTATTGATTTATTTTTTAATACCATCTTCTACACATCCTTTCCTTCCTCTTTTTTTTTGCTTTTTACTAGCTATGTTATCCCTGCATTGTCAATGTTTTGTGGCATGCACATGTATAAAAAGTTTAATTTCATTTACAGGAAAAAAAGGTAATTTCATGATTTTCACAAAGTAGCATATGGGTTGGTACAATTTGACAGTGGCTACAGTCTATACACAGCTATGAGAGCAGAGGTGTTTGCATGTACAGAAATAGGTGATTTTTAAGGTCCCTTCCAACTCAAGCCATTCTATGATTTGTATATGTGCTCATGAAGAAGTCCATAGATATTAGCATCATTAATTCATGTACAGAATACTTTGCATGAGAGAGTGTGTTTGTGCAAAAGTTTGTGTATTTCTCATTGTGATATGATAAAAATAGTAACTTTTGAATAGCGGAACTGCAACTGCCTGGTACTAGAATGTGATATGACTGTGTTGTATTATCTATGTTGCAAGTACACAAAACGCAGTTTTGAGCATGCCAAAATGCCTTCAAAAGGAACGTCATTTTACTTTTCTGAGTATCTAAATAAATTATGAAAAGTATAAAATACAATTCATGGAGTACATAAGAGAAGTGCCTACAAAGCGTGGCAGATCTCAAGGAAATGTTGATGTTTTCAGTACTGTCATCCATCACCATAATGAGTGCCAAAACTCCTTTGAAAATTAGCTGTCTGTGATTAGGCAGGTTTCAGGGTGCAGGTTGTTTCTGTATCTGATTCTGAAATATATTAATATGAATGTTATGCTAATTTGTCTACTTTTGACCTAGAGCTTATCTCAAAGATTCAAGAGGATATTGCCTCATTAACTAACTCACTCGCAAAGTAAAACTACCTTCACCTTCTCACTTCATTATACGGAATTGTTACTTTTCTTCTGGGGAAAAGTGAATAAACAAGAGTCCTTCAAAATGTGTTGCTTATTTTAATTTCAAGTATAGGTGTCTCATGCATACATTATAGAGATGTTAAAATTAGTATTCGGCTCTAATTCGCTCCAGTCTAACTGATAGTGTTTTGATGAGTTTTGGAGTTTCTGTTCTGTCTGGGAATTTTAGAGATGAGGTAAGGCAGACAGACAGCAGCTTGGGTTTCATAAGCTTGGCTGACCTTGGAGGACAGAGAAGCATAAAATGTTTATTGTGAAACTGAATAAATGTTCCTAACAGGCAAAAAAGTATGCATAAAGGAGGAGAAAAACACAGACACTTTTACACATACCCTAGACTGATCAGGAATTCATATTATTACACTTCTTCACATGTATTACATATGGAGGACAAAATTGTCCCTTTTAAAAAGTATAAGCCAAATTTATTTTTAATACTGTGATTTTGATTTCTGCATTTTCCTGACATTGAAGAGTAGACTTTCAACAACCCTGCAATCAGTGGGAGAGTTTAGCTGGGTTGTATTAAAGTCCTCCATTTTACCTGCCCCCATCTGTAGTTTGGGGCATATTTACTGGAGAGTTAAAAAGTGGAATTTGTGTCCATACTCAGATGTAACTTTTCCTAAAGTTGTGATGTATGAATCCAGACTTTCTAGTTTGGACCTTTAAATTTGTTATTCAAAACCAAAAATAAATACTAGAGAGAGCAAATAAAATGGGGTGTGCAAGCAGCCTCTCTCAAAGGCCGCTTTATTTTTTTAGCCCAATTGAACATCTGTTCACCTTTTGCACAGCCAGATTGGTTCCTTTCTTTGACTTCTGGCCTATCCAATATTCTCAGTGATCCTTTAGTCTTTCTCAAGGCAACTCTCTCTAACACTGGGGATACACCCTAATTTTGATTTACTTCTGGCAACAGCCATAAAAATCCAGGGTCTCTAAGTGCAATCCTGGTCCCTAAACTCTGCGATGATTGCTTATATCATTTGATTTAGTCCAGGGAATAGCCCAAAGAAGATTAAAATGATTCCTTCTGCCTAGCTGAGATATACTGCTTTGTTGAAATATGTCCCTGACCTCTTCCACTGATCTGTAATATGGAGGCTAATAGCCCTTGTAACCGTTATCCTACCTAGTGTAACTGCAAAGGTTGTATTTCCTCATGTTTCATGTGGTTTGGTATGCCCTTTTTTTTTTTTACCTTTTAATCTGTGTAAAACACCTTCATACAATCACTTGAAGGTAATGACTCATCTGGTCCAATCCCAGAAAATATGGCTTTACTTTTTCCTTCTTATAGCAGTGCAGTTAACAGGAGTAATTTGGGTTGGACTGACTCAGACACGCATGCCTGCCTGTGGCCTAGGGATGCTCTCAAGTTATGGAAATGCCCTACTGCTATCCAGGGAGAGCTGGGATCCTTGTGCTAGCTAACTTGTTCCTTTATGCAGGGACAGTTCAAGAAAGGTTCAGGAGCAAAACCACTGTGGAGGAGTTAAAACACACTTAGATACATCCGTGTATTTGCTTAAACCAGTGGATTGAATACTTGCCATTTCCAGTGCTGTAGAGCTCAAATATCCTGGGGATGTTTTGAACCAGAAATGTGCCTCATCCCCAGTAGTAACACAAATTTCCAGTCAATACTTTAAAGTCTGTATTTTGTTCTGAGATTATTCATGAATAATTCATTGACTGGGAGATCTGTGTAGGTGCATCTGAGCAGAAGTGTGTTGCTCTGCTTTAACCTGAGAGCAAATGTAGAGCTATGTAAAGCTACTATGTAGAAAGACTAATATCTTTAATTCTGTAAAACTTAGCCTTTACCAAGGGGTCTTGGTAGTATAGCAAAGTAAATGGTTGAAGGTCACTGTACGAATGATAGATATCATACCATATAGATAGCAGCAGAATCCCCTGATGGACCTTGGAATAGTGCTTATCTGTGCACAGTACAATGTTGTTTATATTTGGGATAAAACCTAAATTACTTGTATATTCTCTTGGCTATACCTTCATTCATATGCTCACATATTTCTCATGGCTTTTATGACACAGAACGATAATGCTAACGGAGAGGAGTGCATAAATCTTCTTTTAGCCCCTGGAGAGAAAGTATTTGCATATTCTTTTTGTGTTGCCATGTGTTGAGATAATATAAAGCAGAAATGTAAATACTTTCCCAAACTAATAATTTCTTAAGAAATACATCATCGCAAACAAAAGCAAAACAAAGCACATTAAGGAGGTAGTATAAAGTCAAGGCTCAGTTCTGGCTTGGCAGCAGTCACTTACTGTTTCAGTCTCAGATATTACAGTGGGATCTGCCAGTGCAGCCAGGGGTAATATTTGCTGAGAAGTCAGTCAGATGTCAGCTTCAGCTTCTTAAAATTGCTCTGTGTGCTGCAGAGAACGATGCCACAAATCAATTCTCTCTTTCTTTACTTAAAGATCACAAAAATTTGCCTTGTTTTCATGATCTGTCCGTTCTATAATGTTTGTGTTGCCATAATCTGGAATCCAAATTTTTTGAATGATACATCAATTAATTAGATGTTATGTTGAGGAGTCTGGGGCAGAGGTGGTGATTTTTGGAGGGGGTCACTATACTTCTCTTAGCAAAGTAACAATGCCTGATACTCGTTATCCTGTTTCTTCTTGGCTCTTTGCAGTATGTTCCAAGGAGCAGATGTTATTTACTACAGAAACTTAAATGCCTTTATTGTCAAATAGCAGGAGACAGACCCTCAGGAAGAGTGGCTTCATTAGCATGCAGCTTATAATATTTTTCAAGGATATGTTTGAGTCTTTACACTTTTTTGGAACACTAAAATGTTGATAGTAAATGACGGTGGTAATAAGTGCAGCTAGCAGGATAAAACCAATGTTTTAAAAGCCTCAATATGTTTTCTTGATCTGTTTTCACCATGTGAGATATAGTCTTACAAGCTATACATTTTTAAAGATGGTTGTGGTATTTATAGCAGTTTCTTTTTATATTTCCTTTTGCCAAGAAAGGGCAAAGAACTTAATTTTATATCACACAGTTTACAAGCGAGGTATTGCAAAGTCCTTTTCCAAGGAACTGCTAGTGGGTAAGGAGAGGAGCTGTGTGAACATGAATGCAGTGGTAACCATCTTAAATACTCAACTTCATTTTTGGAGATGCATTTTGCGTAGACTTTTTATAGGTGCAGAAAGAGGATGGGAAGAGTGCCAGAAGGGTTTTCCTCCACCTGTGTGGACAGTTACAGCCCCTTGCTCAGCGAAGAGCAGGAATTGTTTCCTAGTTTTCCCCTGGGGTGAGTCCCACTGGCAATGGACAGCAGCAGTGCTCTGAGGGATGTGCTATTCAACACCTCCATGGCACATTCTGCTTTCCTTAGGCAGAATTCATTCCCCCACAACAAATTGCTGAAAGGGTTATGGCAAAGGGCTGGGCTCACAAGTCACGGCTAAGTCTGTAGCACTGGGAAGTGATGAAACCTGTTTTACACTAAAATGTAATAATCCCTCATTGATAGAACTTGTGAGCAGCTACTTGAATATCTTCCAGATCAGCTCCTCTCTCTCTCTCTCTCCGACAGTCAATGAATGCAAGGTCTTCCATGCAGTGTCTTTCAATGGATTTTCATTAAATGAGGAGATATCACTCCAGCACACGATGTTCCAAACCTACTTTACTTCTTTCTGGGGGCTGTTTATTACCCTCACTCCTTCTTTTCCTTGTATTCTCAGAGCTGCTTGCCTTCTTGTCTTCAGGAATCCATAAATCTGAATACACTACAATAATAGCCATTTATGTCAAAATAGGCATCTAATCCCTGCATTAACCTAAGATGTAAGCAATGCAAAGAGATCATAAAGGGGTAAAACTGATGTTGTTTTGAAACACTGTTATATATTTATTACTAAAAGGAGTATGTGATATGCATTCTGTCCCTTTCTGCACAAGGGGGAAAAGGTTTCTAGAATACGCCATCATACGGTATGTCCAATGTCTTAGTTTGAAAAGATGACAATAAAGCAAAATAATACTCAAAGACTGCTGATTCAAAACCAAATCTTATATTGAAAAATGAGAAGTGCTTGAGATGAAACAGAGGTGAAGCTAGATAGTGCAGTAAAAATTAGGCTACAGTTTTTTTAGAGGAAAAGAGTATCTCTGTTCTGTTTTCAGAGCGTCCTGAGCAAATAACAATAAGGACAAGAAGGAAGGCTGTGAGTGCTTTCAAGGTTGTGCTTTTCACACTGGAGATAAACTAGGCTATCACCTAATGACATTGACTTTCTCACTGTATTTTTTAAGTTGATTAACTTAAGGCTTAGAGAAAATGTTGAACATTTGAAAAAAATAAAATGAAAACTGGCTCATGCAGACCTTTGAAAGTTCCTGCTGAAAAGAATTGCATAGGCTTGTACATGCTGTGGTTAGAGGCCCTCAAACAGTTCTGCTCACTCACTCCCCCCTCTTTCTTCCCCAGTCCCGGGGGATGGGGAGGAGAATCGAA
>JASSUY010043185.1:0-10061 GCA_032466535.1 Forpus xanthops | reverse complement strand
AGCCAAGTTTAATTCTAACTGGGCCTTAGCTTTCCTAACCTGGTCCCTAGCTTCTCACACAACATCCCTGTATTCTTGCCACGCCACCTGTCCTTGCTTCCACCTTTCATAAGCTTCTTTTTTCCTTCGAATTTTCCTCAGCAGCTCCTTGTCCATCCAAGCAAAGGCTGCTCTCTGATCCCCTTTGCCTTGGATTTTCCTTGTGGTCAATATATCTTTTTCTGAAATTCATGAGTACATCATCCTTCCTATATTTTGGTTCATATGTATAAGTTTTGGTAGCAGAGGTATATGAAGAGAGACCAGGGCTACCCCCTGCTGGGCAGAGATAGCTCCAGATGGCTCCAATGGACACAAGACACAGCTAAGCCTGTTAGGCATGGTGGTAGTGCCTTAATAATAATATATTTAAGAAAGGGTGAAAAGTACTGTATAGCAATTGTTTGAGTGAGGAGTGAAAAAACGCATAAGCGAAACAAGCCTACAGATGCCAACATCAGTGAAGGAGCTGGGGGAGGTGCTCTAGGTGACAGAGCAGATTCCTTTGTAGCTAATGGAGAAGAGAGTGGTGATTCAGATTGTCCTCCCTGTACCCTTTTGGAGGGCCAAGCTGGAGTAGATATTAACCTTGCAGTCAGTGGAGGGTCCCCGCCTTTGAACAGCCAAAATACCGTTACACAAAATACCTATTTCACTTCTTGAGTATGCACACAGCAGCAGACATGCTGATGGAATTGTCAGCAATAATTCAGATAATTACCACAATCATAATTTCCCAAACACATCTAAATTATTTTAAAACATAAGCCCTTTTAAAAAAGGTTTGTATAAAAAGTATTAGTTGTAAAACAGATAAAACAGTTCTGGCAAATGCATACAACTTCAGTTAAGCTTGCTTAAACCACTGTTAAATAAGACTATTCTAAATTGCGTCAAGTGGGAGACTAATTTCTTAATTAGTGCTAATTTTTGATGCATATATCTTTATGAATGGTTAAGTAAAACATATTTGAGCATTTGCATTAGCATTTGCATTAGATTAATATAGTTATGCAAATATTCATATGTAGACATATGTAGATCCTGATAATTCCTTCCCTCCAGTCCTCAATAAATTTTAGAAGTTTTTAGATAATTTGGACCCTGATAACAAAATAATGGACAAATATTCATGCTAGCATCAAAGTGCATAGCCTGGTTTTAGTGATATTATATTAATCAAAGCTCTTTATACGTTGTTTTGTTCTCAAAGAAAAAAGTATTCTTAAGAAGGGAAGTGATTGATGACCTCTCCAGAGAGCAGTATAGGGGTGTTTCACACAAAAGCAACTTAACCAGACCTGATTTTTCACCTGATTATTCAAAGTGGGATTGATAGCCTTATCCTTATTAAAAATGTCTCGGAATTTCTTCTTAAACATTAGCTGTGAGGACACTGATAAATTTCTAAAGTAATTTCCATCTCTCAAACACAGTTGTCATCTTGGTAAAACATGATACTACTGCTTGCTGCGAAAGCAAATCATCGTGTTTGCAGTGTGTAGACAATAAGTCTAATGCTAAACAACTAACAGAACAATTTTCTACAAAGAAAACGATACAGGTTAAAAATCCTGTCCTTATGGCCATACTATTGGATACGGGAAAATTGCCATAACCTTCAGAAATTCAATCAATCCAATACATGAATAATATTAAATCAAATGTTATAGAAGACAAGAAAGGTGTTGCACAGTGGGATTCTATTAAACCATACAATGGGATAAGTTGCAGCAAGTAAGAGTAATGTTTTTTTTACAATATTTGCCAGTGTTTCCAAGAACAGTACCCTCTTATTATCTGCCTTATTACTTAACTAAAATTAACCAAACCATCTGAACACTAAGCTTCTAAACATTATGTGTGCATGATTTAAATAAAAAAAAATAAAACAACCTTAAATAGGCTACATTTTTTTCTGAAAAAGGATGAAGATGATACCTGGGGTTATATTCATGTTAAAGAAATCTAGAAACTTCTAAAAAGCTCTTTTTGCTTCATGCTTTAAATTGTGGAGATAAAATCTGTCAGAAATTTTTGCCATGTTTGTGAAAAAACAGAGTTTAACTAAATTACACATCTTAAAAAAAAATACAATAAAAAATTCACACATCTTCAACTGAAAAGCATAAACTCTGTTCACTAAACATTCCACCTATACTGAGCATGTTCTGGCCAGGTCTCAGCAGATATTCATGCATCATGATAGCTTTATGTCTAAGAATTATAAGCTGCAGCGAAAGGAATGTTCCTCCTGCACAACCAGCCAACAATTCTGTATTTGTGCCCAGGCAGCAAAAGAAAGTCTATATGGGAAATGAGGGTTCAAGCTATCCTATTTGAATTTAATCAAGGTGAAAGATATTTTTGCAGCTAGATGACTAGACAGAGATTACGAGGCACATAGGGTGTTCAGTTGCAAGGAAAATATGTAACATAGTGCTCACTGAGACACTGGAAGTGTCAGCAGGATTCTGATATAAAATGTCAGGAGAGTGGTTCAGGAATCCATGATTAGAAGTGAAGGGAAGTTAGAGGTGTCTGTAAAGGACAGACAAATGTGCATGGATACAGAACTTGAGGCAATCTGCAAAATAAAAGGTTTAATATGTAGAAAACAAAAAGTGAGATTAGATGTAGATCCCAGGAATGAAGATTTTTATTAGAAAGCTTTTGAGCACTAATAGAAAAATATAAGTGAAGGTCAGAAGGTAACCAGGGAGTCAGGTTGAATGAAGAACCAGGAGGAGAAGTGAAATTTAATGGGCAAGCTTTTAGCAGGATAGACCTCAGCAACACGCAAAGCTTTTATCCAGGAACAAAAGAGATTAATGATGAGAGGAAGTGTATATGATAGTTAATAGCTTTTGTTGATTGAAAGCTTACGTAATTATAGCACAGGCATAGCAATAATAACTACAACTACAATTCAGCAACGTTTAACTATGGGACAAAACAGCAAATAACAAGTGGCAATTATGGTAAGAAGATAATTATGAGACTAGCAATAGAAAATACAACAGTAGTAATTGTAGTGGTGCATCCCCCCAACCTCTGGGCTGCTTCATGATCTCAGGAGTTTCTTACAGGCCTTGGCCTTTGTGTAATGAGTTGGGCAGTGAAGCATCCCTTGACCATATCAGGAATTTTCACATGGCTTCGAAGGGAGGCACTAATTGTACTAGGGACTCCTGTTCACTGACTACAATGGGAAGCAAGGGAGGGATAATCAGTCTTCTCCGAGAGCCCTTGAATATTCCTTTCCTTGATTGTAGCCCGAGTAGAACGGTACCACTGTAACTGGAGTTTTGAAAGAGTTTTAACAATTATGGACTAGGACTGCGTCCAGGATGGAGATCTACTGATGACTAAAGCAAATAATCTTGCAGCACCGTAAATAGATGTCCAAAGTGAGGCCTTTTAAGCTCAATTAGACCATAATGGGCAGCCATTTCTTGTAAACATGTTTCTAAATGTTGCAGTTACTGCTTTGTAAGAACCACCACAAAACTTCAAGCTGCTTCTACAGGACATTTGAACACACTTAGATTAATACTGTTGACCAGGCTTGAGGCTAAAACTAGATCCAGCCACACCTAGGCTCCATCAGGAGTTTAGAAAGCCAGGGGTCTTGTCTGAACTTTGTGACTCTATGCAAGAGTCTCCCTTACCTTTTGTGTCTTTGGCCTCTGTCAAACATCTTCAGCTTGATTTTACCTTGATTTTCCTTTATATACTTTATCAATGTACTAAGTAATAGAGTGAACCTTGACATCAAATTCTGTTAAGTTGTGCCTTTATGAATCATATTAAAACTGCTCTTGCTAATTCCTTAGTCATTCTTTGAGTGATACTAAACCCCTCATTTTGCAACAGCGATCTTATAAAATAACTAATTAGATTTTGTCAGTGGTAGAGGATTACAAGTATGAACTGAACATAATGCTATCATTAAATACTAGTAGAATAGTGTTATGGGTGTGACAGGCACCCTCTGTCCCAAATCTGCACTTTCTTCCAAAGCAAATTAACAAGACTCTTATCTAGGTCCTTATAGTTCACATCCATGGCATAGGGGAAAAAATTGTACCTTTCTGTAGCATCAAGGCACCTTAGAGTATTTGCTTGCCTCTATAGCATTTGATTCTCAGATGATACCTGCAGTGCTGGTCCTCCATCAACAGTTTAGTAGCCTTTTTGTTTGCTTTTTATCCCCTTAAAAGACTAATTGTGCTACCCTGTTCTTTCTTTACTTACCCAGTTTTGCACACTAATTGTTATCTTTGACAAGTTTATTTCTCAGTCTGGACATAACTGATTGCTACATCCTTGGTTATCATGTCCAAGTCCTCAAAATTATCCTGTGGGAGTCAGCTCCTCAAAACTAATAAAAAATGACTGTTCCTTCTTCCTTCTTTCTGCTGCTGACATAAACACATCATTATCCCACTGTTTCACATATTTTCCAATTATTCTAACTTAACAGTGTTTAGCCCTTCAATTCTTGCTGTCCTTAGATACTCCGCTATCTAAAACTTAAGTTTAATCAACATCTCAGTTACTCCATATCTATGCAGTACCAAAACCATCTGTATCAGAAAATGCCACACCAAGGCTTACCTTGACATTAGTGATCACCTTGCCCCTACTGTGTTGGCTAGCCACATGCTAAGGCACATCTCAGATTAGCTGTTCTCTTCTACTACAATAGCAATATATATATAAAGGCTTTTTGTCATATCCAGGTTCAGCAACTCCCTGCCCTGATAGAGGTTTCAAGCCTTTTTGCTGTTCTTGAATTTCCTCTTATACATGCAAAGTAAAGATAAGGCAGTAGGAAAAAGGGAAGTATTAGTGATGAGTCCAATAAAAATAGTAGCTACTAGTTTAGGCGAATAGATCTTTGATAAAAAAATCTGCTATCTCATGTTACAGAACTCATGGTGAAATTAGCCCTGGGGCAACAACTTCATTACACTTTACAAAAAGGTTGAAAACTCCCTGTCACTAAAAAAAAAATCCTGTTGCTCATATGACAGAAGGCTGTGAGCTCTCTGTAGTTAGAGATGGTAGAGAACTTGTAACAAGATTATTAAAACTGCCTTTCAAATCATCATCTGCAAACTAAATATTATGAAAATATTATTTACAAATAAATGTTGTTAAACTCAAATTTTGGCTGGCTTTTCCAGAGAGAGCTGGTGACTCTTTAATGGAAGAAAAAAGAAAAAAAAAAATTGTTGTTTAGCAAAAACACTTCCCCATAATCCTTTGATAGTTTTACAGTTTTTCAGCATCTCATTTAGGGTTTTGTTTTGATTTTTTTTTTTGTTAATTTTCTTAGTCATAACATTGTATTGTCCATTACTTTAAAGTTTACTTTAAGTGGTACCTCATACTGTTATGCTTTACTACACTATATTCACATGCTCTTATATTTTATTCATGTACCTATTTATTAATGAAATGTTCTGGCTTTTACTGTCCAGAATTTCTAACGTTGATCAGCAATCAGCATTTCTGCTCCTTCTGACTAGAATTCATACTGATTCTGAGAGAATTGTAAACAGCTATAAAGCAATGCATAATGTCCTCCATGTTGAGATAATGTGTATAGAACAAAAGGCATTATGGGGTGCTGTCCTGGGTTCAGCAGCAGAAGTCTTTTTTTTTTTTTTTTTTATTCACTGTAGCTGGTGCAGTGCTGTGTTTCCGACTTTCGGCCTGGGAACGGCACTGATACCACCAGTGTTTATAGCTACAGTTTAGAAAGTCTTGGTTTGACCAAGGACTTTCTGGGCCTCATGCTCTTCCAGGGAGGAGGGGAAGCTGGGAGGAAGCTGGGAGGAAGCCGGGAGGAGGAAGAGACAGGGCATCTGACCCAAACTGAACAAAGAGGCATTCCATACCACAGCACATCATGCCCAGGAGATAGAAGTGGAAAGCAGAGACCTGGAAGGGTGGGGGGGTATGTGCACTGTGTGTTTGGACTTGGTATCAGGTGATGGGGGGCACTGCTTGGTCGGGATGGGTGGAAATTAGTTGGTGAGCTCTTGTTTTCTTTCCTTGTATTTGCCTTGTCATTATTATTACTGGTGGTAGCAGTAGTGATTTGTGTTATACCTTAGATACTAAACTGTTCTTATCTCAACCTGTGGGAGTTCCATTATCTTGATTCTCCTCCCCATCCCCCAGGACTGGGGAAGAAAGAGGGGGGAGTGAGTAAGAGAGCGACTGCGTAAGTTTGAGGGCCTTAAACCACAAGAGGTGCTATGATTAATATAATCTGATTCAAAAAGAAACTAAATTCTCTGGCTGAGGGAAAAAGAAGCCCCTCAACATATGTGAAGACTAAATTCTGAATTCAGGTGGGATAAAGAACAGCTTATACCCTAGTGCCTAGGAGATCCCAAAGAAAATCAGAAAGTAATAATTGGAACTTTTAGAAATATGTTTACAAGAAATGACTGCATGCATCAAGAGAATATTATTTTCTTTAATTCTAACTCCAGTGGTGGAACTAAATCAAAATGCTTGCACTGTGTCCCTGCTGAAAATGAACAGATGTCCTTGTTCTCTTGTATCATAAATATCTTTTTATTTTGCACATGCATTTCAATAGAAAACCTCTATCCTCTTATCCCTCTGGAAAATAATTCAGGTGTGGGGTGGGGGAAAGAAAAGTCTGTAAAACATAAGTGACAGTGAAAGTCTATGAAATCTTGCTTGTCTGTTTCTTAGCCGATATATTGTTTGGCTATAAATCACCATTGTTTATTATAATATCAGTGTAGCAATCATAGATCACATTTACTGGAAATAATGAGTGGCAAATAAATATGCACATGAAATAATATCAGAGAGTACCACGTTATTGTTGCCCATCGCTACAAACTATAACTAAATATGACATAACTGTGTGCAATGAATTTATATAGGGTGCACCCTATAGCAGCATCAGTCAGGTACCATTTCTCCCTATGCATATGCTTTCTATCTCATCCTTTTTTACATTTCTTTCCTCTCTTTTCAATTCTCTCATCTTCTTTGGTATAGTATTATTACCATATACAAGGAACTACTGCATAATATATACTCCAACTTTCCTCACTACTTTCTCCATTTCCGCTTCTGCTCCTTCATCTTTTTTTCACTGTTTCTAAGATGTTTATAATAAAGCTTCTTGATTTTCTACATTATTTTTGTAGTTATTTTAATATATTGTACCAAAAAGATGGCTTAGTGATATTTAGATTTTTTTTCAAAGTTAAGCATTTTTGCGAATCTAGTGAGCACTAGAATTTTAAATACATTGAAGGATCTGTGATGAAGTTATTGTCTGGTCTATCTCCATCAAAGTAGGAGGTACTGGGAAAGTATGAACTATAAGCTAATGTCTGTCACAGAAATCATACTTTGGCACTGACTATTGCTTTACCTTATCAGCAACCATAAAATCTTAGAATAGTTAGGGCTGGAAGGGACCTTCAAAGGTCATCAAGTCCAACTCCCCTGAAATGAGCAGGGATATCTTCAACGAGCAATACTCTGGTCCTTCTCACTTAATCCTAGGTATTTACAGAGCAGACATCTACATTACCTAAACAAACTCCCTCATGGACAGTGGAGTAAAACAAGTAAAACAGGATGCAATTTGTCTCATCTTATATATATATGTTAAAATAAGACAGACAAATTGTGCTACAGAAGTATAAACTCGTTGTTAGTGACCAAGAATAAGGTTGGAATTAGATCATATTTAACTATCAACACTGGTGGTGTGATGAAAATTCAAAAAATATGCCTTAGTAACTATAAAATGAACACATTTTTCTTAATGCAATAGACAGAAATTGCTTATAATAACATCCATGGACTCTGAACATTTGAAACTTTCTAATTTAGTCTTTAGAAAACACTTGCAATAGTGTATCAATGAATCCAGTCCTTTTATTGAAGATTAGAAAACATCAGTTTCTTTTTTGGGTAATTATAATTTGCTTATAAATTGTTATTTGGCATTTTACCTAAATACACTTTGCATATTTGTGATTTTTCTTTTTGAAAAATTGGTTATTTTGCAAAGGTTCACTGGATCTGTCAGTGTGGAAGACGTTATTGAAGCAAATTATTTGTGCACTAAAATAGAAATGTGTTTATATAAACATATACATGTTAATTTGTGTACAGTTAGATTTAAAGGTCAATGAAGGAGGGAAACTGTGGAGTCTTTCATATACTATTTGAGCCTATTTCTCTATGAAATGTAGTAAAAACTCTAATGATGTTTCTTGCAAGATTATGAGTCATATAGGGAGCTTTCTATTCCCCAAATTCATTCTTATTTACACCTTATTAATTAACTGCAACTTATTTATGAAGCTGAAATTTCATTCTTTATCCTTTCAGGCTGCACAGTTGCACATATTTTTCTTCAGGATAATATTTGCTTTCAAATCATGTAAAGGAAAGATACTATTGCAGCTTTTCATGAAAGCAACTATCCAGTTGTACCATAATTAATGAACCAGAATTAGTATTTTTCTCAGGTATACATTCCCTACTAATCAAGTATCTGCCTCTGGGAACAGAAGTACCTGAACTGAGAAGATATAAAAAGTAAAATACTGATACAAACTAGCTTATGGAAAACTGTATATAATGAAAATAACTCTTGAGAACTTGTCCAAACCCACTGTCAAATAACTGGCATTGTGCAAGGAAGTTGGAGCTGAACTAAATGTATTAACTTGATTTTATTTTTTCTTTTTTTTTAATGAGCTTGGTTATAAAACAGCATTTATAGTGTTTAATTTTTTTTAATAATCCATCATCTTGTCCCTCTAGAAATATCCCCTCTACTTAAAAATATCTCTTTTCTACCTCAGATGTCCACAAGCAAGAATAACTATTGGTCATGTTGTGTGCTTCATCGCTGGTGTTCACAGAAGTGTTAGAAAGTACCACAGGAAAGCAGCAGATGGCATTGTCTAGGGATGGACTTGCAATTTGTGTTCTTTCATTTATGCATTTAAATAATAAGAAATATAATGAAAGAGCAGTAGTTCCATTGATGGCTTTTGGTATCATTTTATGCTTCTGTAAAGAGTTTTTTAATTTATTGTCCTGTCAGCCAGGGTCCAAAAGGAAAACAGAAGGTTCAAGCTGTATTTTTCTAGAAAATGTTTCAGAAATATAAAATTAAGAACTTAATATATACTGTTATACCTTTCATGCTAGAAAAATGAGACTTCAGAACTTTTAGTGTTATATTATACACACATTTAGTTTATTATTGATGGATTGATTGATTTTAAAGAGTTTTCTTATCTTAAATTTGTTATACTTCAGACAATTATCTAAAGTCCTGATGTGGTGAAACTTCGAGCTTACCTACAGCTGCTGTGATGATGGTTTTTAAATGTCCGTATGGTAGTATAAGTTTTTCTGCTGACTCATAGTCAAAACTGAAAAACGTTAATGTACCCTGTCACTTCAGCTATACAAAACCATGCATCATCTCTGGTCTCCTGGTTTGTACCATTCCTGAAGATGCCCATTCCGATTTTATCTGTAGGACTGACTGCTGCAAAGAAAGGTATTTGTGAGCACTTACGGTTATGTGAATTTTCAAAGTTTTGGGGAGACTTAGTATATTTTCTCAGCCTTAGTTACAGGCCTAGTGTCTTATCAGGATTATCAAGCCTAAAAAGAAAAAAAAATGGCTTATTAATATTCTTGATAGTAACTGCTATGATACATCTGCTTAGTAAAGGGAAATGCTTTTGAAATATCTTGAAAAATCCCTGCTGCTTTGGGAGATATTCAGTCTGGAAAAGGAAATAATATTGTGCTGTAAGTGACCACCAAGAGCAACAGTGACTGAATAGTTGAAATCCAAAGCTAGGTGTTCATAATCAATCTGTGGCTGAAACTATATTAAACTATTGTCGTGGTTTGAGGCGTAAATCAATCTGCCTGCCCACTCACTCCTCCCAACCTTCTTTTCCCCCCCACTTTAC
>JASSUY010043184.1:0-23699 GCA_032466535.1 Forpus xanthops | reverse complement strand
ACATCCTTGTCTCTAAGTTGGAGAGTCATCAATTTGATAGGTGGACCACTCGGTGGATCAAGAACTGTCTGGATGGCCGAATGCAAAGAGTTGTGGTCAATGGCTCAATGTCCAGCTGGAGATCAATAGAGTGGTATCCCTCAGGGATTGGTGTTGGGACCGGTGTTCAACATCTTTGCCAGTGACATGAACAGTGGGATTGAATGAGCCCTCAGGAAATTTTCCAACTACACCAAGCTGTGTGTTTTGGTTGATACACTGGAGGGAAGGAATGCTATCCAGAGGGACTTTGAAACCCTTGTGAGGTGGGCTGATGCCAACCTGATGAAGTTTAGCCATGCCAAGTGCAAGGTCCTCCACCCGAGTAGGAGCAATGCCTGGCACAGTTACAGGTTGGGCAGCGAAGAGTTTGAGAGCAGCCCTGTGGAGAAGGACTTGGGGATGTTGGCTAATGAAAAAATCAACATGAGCCGGCAGTGTGCTCTTGCAGCCCAGAAAGTCAAAAATGCCTTGGGTTTCTTCAAAAGAAGCGTGACCAGCAGATCGAGGGAGGTGATCCTGCCATTCTACTCTGCTCTCGTGAGACCTCACTTGGAGTATTGTGCACAGTTCTGGTGTCCTCAACATAAAAAGGACGTGGAACTGTTGGAACAAGTGAAGAGGAGGGCCATGAGGATGATCAAGGGACTGGAACACCTCCCCTATGAAGATAGGATGAGAGAGTTGGGGATGTTCATCCTGGAGAAGAGAAGGCTGTATGAAGACCTCATAACAGCATTCCATCATCTGAAGGGGGCCTGTAAGTATGCTGGGGAGGGACTCTTCATGAGGGACTGTAGTGAGAGGACAAGGGGTAACTGGTTTAAACAGGGGAATTTTAGATTGGATGTAAGGAGGATGTACTTTACTGTGAGGGTGGTGAGGCACTGGAATGTGTTTCCCAGGGAAGTTGTGAATTCTCCATCCCTGGCAGTGCTCAAGGCCAAGTTAGTCATAGACTTGGGTGGCATGGTTTAGTGGGATGTGTCCCTTCCCATGGCAGGGGGGTTGGAACTAGATGGTCTTAAGATCCTTTCTTATCCTAACTATTGTATGATTCTATGGTTCTATAAATAAATATTGATTAAAAAATGATATCTTGCTATCTGTGTTGAAAAAGATAAATGTCTGATACTGATATCATCAGATAGCTATTAGTGAAACCTCTGTCCATGTGTTGAGTACACCTTATTGTCCACCTGCATGTACATACCTTGGTTACCCTGACCAGATATCGTAAAGAACTGAGGAAAAGTTGAAACTGACAGAATCATTAGAAATTGAAACAAATATGTACAATATGAATGAAGAACATTCAGTGTCTCATGAGCTATCCCAACAATATCCGAAAATTTAGTTATGTGTTTCTGAGCCAAATAATGTAGTAGCAAGAAAAGAGAGATACATTCTCCCCGCTTTTATTTTTTTAATTACAGAATAGAAAGAATTCCTCTGTTTAATAAATTTACATTTGTAATGATATTCTAATTTAAATCTAAATGTTGTTAGACTTAATGTTTCTTCTAGGAGTATTGCTGAGGATTTTTCACCTAGCTCACTTGCTTTTTGGGTCTGATTCTTTGCGATGCTTTTGCAGTGCCTAGCTGAGCTGCTGAGGTTTTGTGGAGAATACAGCAAATGTTCAATGATCGTGTTGGTAAAGTTGACTTAGTTTCACAGAGTAGGAGTTCCTCTGTTAAATATGACTCAGAAATAAATGAAAACAAAAAGGTTACATTCATTGCTCATTTTAACTTTGTCCTCTTGGGTTTTTGTTTGATTTTCAACCTAAGTTATTGATGTTGAATTCTAATCAAAGAGGAGCTTGCAAGAGACCAAATAGTATTCAGATAGATTATCAAATTTACCTCCCATTTTTTTAAGTTTCAAATATTCTTCCTTTATTTCTCCTTTGCCTTTAGAATATTTCTCAACAAGACTTTATAGAATAATCAGCATTTTTCTCTACATACTTAATATTTATTGGACAAAATCAGCTACCTTCCCAAAGCTAATCTTCAAGTTTTAGCTACTTAAATGCATTCCTGAAAAGCAAAGCTTCCTATTCTTGTAAGGCAGATAATAATACAAGAAGAGACAATGTCTGTGCTTGTTGTCTAGAATATAGTGTGCAAGAAAAGTCTTTGTCCAAAAACAAGATTGTATCATAATTTAAAATCATAGAATCACAGAATTATAGAATTATAGAATACTTAAGGTTGGAAAGGACCTCAAAATCATCTAGTTCCTACCCCCAGCCATGATCAGCGACACCTCCCGCTAAACCATACCACCCAAGGCCCTGCCCAACCTGGCTTTGAACACTGCCAGCGATGGAGCATTCACAACTTCCCTGGGAAACACATTCCAGTGCCTCACCACCCTCACAGTAAAGAATTTCTTCCTCAGATCCAATCTAAACTTCCCCTGTTTAAGATTGAACTTGTGACCCCTTGTCCTCTCACTACAGTCCCTCATGAAGAGTCCCTCCCCAGCATCCCTATAGGCCCCCTTCAGATACTGGAAGGCTGCTATGTGGTCTCCACATAGCCTTTTCTTCTCCAGGATGAACATCCCCAACTCTCTCATCCTATCTTCATAGGGGAGGTGCTCCAGTCCCCTGATCATCCTCGTGTCCCTCCTCTGCACTTGTTCCAACAATTACATGTCCTTTTTGTGTTGAGGACACCAGAACTGCACACAATACTCCAAGTGAGGTCTCACGAGAGCAGAGTAAAGGGGCAGGATCACCTCACTCTAATTGCTGGTCCTTCTAATGAAAACTACTACTTTTGCCAACACTGGACTAATTTTCAGTTTTAGTTATTTGAACAGTTTTAGGCTTCACAAATTATAATCTATTTTTTTTTGTTTTATTTTTTTTAAATGAAAATGTATTACTATTTAAAAATCTTTAATCTCAGATTTCTCTATTAATGTGCTGCATGTTTTTTTGCCTTTTTGAGTATCCCTGATAAATACTTTTTCTCTGTTCAAGGAAATATTTGAAATCCACTGAAAAAGTTGTCTTGTTACACAGAATTTTTCAATGGCTCTACTACTAAACAATGTAATTAATTGCAAGGTTTTCATTTTTTTTTGCCTTTTTTTTAATGTGTGTTTGGTTTTGTTTGTGGTTTGTTTTGGTTTTGTTTGGGGGTGTGGGTAGGGAAGGGAGATGCTCCTGAGAAACAAATTTTTTTTCTCTTCATTCGCTCCCGAAAAGCAGTATAGAAAAACATTGTGGTTTTCTTGGCTGCAGACAGATTTGTTCTGTCTACTGCGGTAATGAAAAGCCTTATGGAAAGACATTTCTTTTTTTTTTCATTCTGGGTATCCAGATGACACTACAGAATCATAGAATCACAGACTGGTTTGAGTTGGAAGGGACCTTACACAACCTGGCTTGGGACAGGGACACTTTCTACTAGAGCAGGTTTCTCAAAACCCCATCCAACCTGACCTTGAACACTTACAGGAGCATCTTGTTCATCCACACAGGCCTTCTTATTTTTTTTCTTGACTTCATCTTCCTCAGGGTACATTGCTCACAAACTTGGAGGAGATGATCCTGGAATAATAACCCATTGTCTTGCACATTTATTTATGTGCATTTTGTCTAATTGCAGTGAGCAAAAGCCTTGTGTAGCATAAACACAGACATGACTTTAATGAGAATTTGCAGTGCTCTGAGAGGTAGAGGATGACTGACAGAAGAGCTGACAAGTTCAAAAGTAAAATGGAAGAGCTGGAGAGATTTAATTTCCTACCTGTCCTGGGTTCTGTTGGGCCACAGCACTAACAAATGAATATCCCCAGGCTGAGTAGACTTGCTTAAAATAGTTTCAAAATCAAATCAAACAAACAAACAAACAAACAAAAAAAAAGCTTTATCATTTCAGCATAAGTAACAATAACTGAACTCCATACGTATTCAAAGGCCAGGTGCCTCCATACATCTTTGACTGGCCAGCAGCACCAAAAGCAGTAAACATCTCCATCTTTATCAACTTGCATCCTTTTTGATTTCAAATGCCTTAAAGGAATATATAGAATAAAGGTTTAGACTTACTTATGATTCCACTGTATGGTAATGTCTCCTTTTTGAAGACTCTAAGTTTGTGATTCTGAGCAAGAAAAATATTCACTCTTGTCCATTGTTTGCATTATCAGTTATACAGCAGTGCGTATGAAAGACGTCTGCGTTTTACTACATTGCAAAGGGTTGCTTCTATCATAAGTCCAATGTCAACCACTTAGACAAACTAGTAACAGACATACTTTACACTTATTTTGAGATATTTCCCTTGTGTCTTCAGGCCTTGCCAAAAAGATTTGCTTTCTTTCATTTTTTTTAATAATTTTGTAATTTAGGTATTTGCATGTACATCCTTGGATAACAGGATAAATATGCATTTCCATGTATACAAAATAAAGTGATTGATGATTCACAGACATCAGAAAATTACAATCAGAATATAAATATATCCAACAGTCTCTTGCTCCTGGAAAAAGAGGAATGGCTTTAAGGAAAAACACTGTGAGGGTTGTGAGGCACTGGAACAAGTTTACCAGAGGAGTTGTGGATGTCCCATCCCTGGAAGTGTTCAGTGCCAGGTTGGATAGGACTTGGAGCAACCTGATCTAGTGGAAGGTACACTTGGAACTGGATGATATTTGGAGGACCCTTCAAACCCAAACCATTCTGTGATTCTATGATGATTCAGATTCCCCTCTTATTTGACGTTATTTGCAAATGTTGAAAATTGCAATGAGTTAAATGATCTCTGTTTTATTAAGGTTCCAGGAAGAACTAGAATAAAATTTGTATCTATTAAGACCTTTTTTTTTTTTAATCATACCAATGCAAAAGTTATGAAATATAACACTTGAATCAGCTTTTTTTGTTTATTTGTTTGGTGTTTGGTTTTTTTTGGTCTTTTTTTTTGTTTGTTTTCAAACAAAGCAGAAGCAATTTTTGTAAAGCCTTGAATGTAAACTGATTAGATAGAAACATGGTATGTGTAAAAAGCCTTTGCATCAGGTACTTAAAATCAGTAGTTTTATTCTGTTAGCTAGAATAATGACAAGGTAAGTTAGACCATTGCTTGCCTTGTTTGTTATACTTCAAATAGCTCTGTAAGACATCAGTATTTTCTTTCATATGTGAAAAGAATTTTAATATCCAGATTTTATTTTTTTAATGAGTCATCTTGTTTAAACAGCAATTAATTACATTTATCTGCAGCTATTTTGTTAATTCCCTTTCTGTGTCATATTTTCTGGCCTTAACATTAAATGATAATTTGTGTTTAGAGTTAACTGATCTCTGCTGAAAGAATATAAAATGCAGGAAGTGACAGAAATTTTGAGTTTCAACTCTGTGCATGTTTGAGAATTACTAGAGATATAATTGTGGTACAAATCATCAAACTGTTCTGCTGCTTAACACTACAGCTGCTTTCTTATTTTTATCTCTTAGTAAAATATTGACTCTCATCTTGCTGTGGCACTGAAAGTAGTTCCGAAATCCTTGTGAAATTCAGCTTTCTTCAGTTTAATTTGTCACTGGTAGTAGATTAAATTGGCTGGTTTTTATTTTCAGCTACAGACTGTTGGTTTTTTTTGTGATTGTATGTCCATGTAAGCTTGGGGTATTATTTTTAGATCACCTCATCAGTCTCAGTTGTGAAGATGATGATGGCTGGTGACAAATTGTTCAGCTCTTAAATGCATGCATTGGCAGTGCTTTTGTCCCTTTCTTGTTCTCAGAACTGTTTTCAGCAGCAGGTCACAGGAGGTGATCCTTTCCCTCTACTCTGCTCTTGTGAGACCTCATTTGGAGTACTGGGCATAGTTCTGGTGTCCTCAACATAAGGAGGACATGGAACTGTTGGAGCAAGTCCAAAGGAGGGCCATGAGGGTGATCAGGAGGCTGAAACACCTTCTGTATGAACACAGGCTGAGAAAATCAGAGAAGAGAAGACTGCGTGGACACCTCATAGCAGCCTTCCAGTATCTGAAGGAAGCCTATAAGAATACTGGGGTGGGACTAATCATTAGGGACTGTAGTGATAGGACAAGGGGGAATGGGTTCAAACTTAAACAAGGGAAGTTCAGATTAGATATAAGGGAGAAGTTCTTTACTGTGAGGTCAGGAGGCACTGGAATTGGTTGCTCAAAGAGGTTGTGAATGCTCCATACCTGGCACTGTTCAAGGCCAGGTTGTAAGGGGCTTTAAGCAACATAACCTAGTGTGAGGTGCCCCTGCACATGGCAAGGGGGTTGGAACTAGATGATCTTAAGATCCTTTCCAACACAAACTATTCTATGATTCTATGACTTCTCTCTTTCTTTCTTCCACATTCCTGCAATCCTCCAAGTTACTCTTAATATTCAGCAGTGTGGCAGAAAAAAGAATAAAATCCTCATTGAAAGTAGAATACTGAACATGTATCTGATACAATCAAAGCAATGTTGGGACATATTTTCATCACATTCTGTTATAAATCAAAACAACACTGTATGTGTTTCATTCCAAAGATAATTAAAGTCTTCTCATGTAATTTAGCAGATTTGTTGAAAAAATATATTTGTTGAAGATTTAAGTTAACCATATCTTTGAATAGCCATGGTTGTGATGTATTGAGATGAATACATTGGATATGTTCCTTTAGAGAAGTACATAAAGAAGTTATTGTTAGAAAGCAAACAATAGATCCTCTCTCCCTGGAGATTCCAAAATATGGTTCCTTTAGGTGGGTCTGATACCAGCATGGGCATCATACTGTAGAGAACAATTTATAAGTATGTGGAGATTGGTCCATTCAAAATAAATTTGAAACTATATTTTTCAAGTGAATAATGTAGTTAACTACAGCATAAACATTATATGTACTTTATCAACAAAACAAAAAAAGCTTTATCCTAACACTTTTTAAAAGGTTAGTTTGAATTTTGATTGTTGCGTCATAAGTGCATTAAAAAAATTCCTTGAATAACAGATAAGTAGTTTGTCCATTTTTTTTTATAGCCAAATTCTTTAACAATGTTCTTAAAATCATATTGCTCATTTTCTACTTGGTGTGGTGTCACAGTATTTCAAATGATGTTGTTACTTTTCAAGGTTTCATTTTGCTTTGTCATTTCTGAATAATGGTTTATTTTTCCCTTCAGTCAGGAAATTTTGGAAAAATCTTCCATACAAATCCTTCTTTGTATGAAGATTCATGTCAGGCCAAATTTAGACCTGAATGAAATCAATATATATGACTTTTCTAATTTGAATATAGAATTAAAATTTCATTTAAGATAAATATTTTCCTTTCCTCCATGATTTGATTAATGTTTATATCATGTGTTGAGTTGTAAACAGCCATATTATTAATGTAATTTTGTTATGACTAAGGAACATTATTCTGTTCCTCCAAAAGACAGCCAGAAGAGTAAAATAACAATTGAAACTAACAATTAAAAATATTATAAAAATAAAATTATTACCTTGAGCTGTGACTCTAAAATTCTATGCTATGACTTATGGAAATTCTTTCTGCCATATTAGTCCAATCAGATGTAGTCACTGGCATATAAAGAATTAGTTTTAGATGATACATGCATTTTTCTAATCAGATAGGGGTCACCAGATAAAACATGAGACTAAGGAGAAATCCCTTCTATGATTGAGATTTTTGGCATACGGGTTATAAAAAAGTAGCTAGAACAACTTGTTAGTTCATGTTTTGGTGATTATATGTTCTTCTCCTTTTAATGTTAAGTTTTAGTCAATATGGACATAGATTTTGATGTGACCTAATAGTACATTAAAAAGTTTTGGCTATTATCAATATGTGCTGCAATAGTAAAATAAAACCAATAGATTTATGATGTTTTGTTATAGAAAAACATATTTTTGAAAGATATATGGAATACCTGAAATGCTACTCATTGTTACTTTAAACATATACTATTTTTCTAACACACAATTAAGATTGTGCCATGTACTTGCAATGGCATGTAGGCAAAAAAGTATTTTTACTACTCAAGTAAAGAATACCTTCCAATCCATTCCTTTTGACAGGCAAGGTATTCTAGAATAAATTGATAAAGTACTCAAATCATTCAGATCTCAACTAAATTTAAAGTTCAAGTGATTAATCAATAACAGAGTAATAGAATTTTAGATGTAAACTAGACAGATACAGATTTTGCAGCATTATTTCATTATGAATAAGAGTGAACATTCACCTTAGTCTGTGCATTAATGCATTTTTCTTTTTAATACATTTATATCCCAGTAAGTCCTGTTACTTATGGAATCTTATCCATAGGAAGACAAATGTTCAAAAGCAATGAATGATTGGTGAAAGTTAGTTAATCTCTACAGCATGATTTATAATGCCAACTTGAACAGTCAGATGCAATATCCCTACTTCCTGAGCAAGGAAGAAATGCACTTTTCACTCTTTTCATTTCTTGAGTTGGTATGGAGTTTTCATACAGCTTCATTTACATTTGCTTTTGTATGACTTGAAGTACAAAGCAGTGGAACTCTGCTACACGAATAGGCTTTCAATAGCAACAAGGTCACTTGACAAGACTTCCATCAACAGTTGATAAGAATAATTTGTGTGGTACCTGCTTGCTAAATGTTTTATACTTTCATCTCACAATTAGTTTGTAAGTCAAATTGTTTTCTGTGTAACTAGAAAATTGCGTCATTACTCCTCAATTAGAGGAATCAAGACTACATGGTTTCGTTTTAGGCATTAGTTGTCCTTTTTCTATAGAGGCCCCTGTGGTGCATTGACCTTGGCTGACCAAATATCCGCTCAGGTGTTCTCTTATTTTTCTTCCTCCTCAACATGGACAGGGGAGGAAATAAAATGGAAAAACTCATGGGTTGAGATAAAGACAGGGAGATCCCTTGCAAATTACTGTCACGGGCAAAGCACACTCAAATCTGGGAAAATTAAATTGATTTATTACCAATTAAAATAGAGTGGGATAGTGAGACTCTCAAATACTCTAACCAGGTTCTTTTAGATATTCCCCTTTTGAAAGGTATAATGTTTAATATCAAATATACTTATTTGATTATATTTAATGTTACACAGGCTTTCTGACTTAGCTGAGTGACAAAAATATGCTGAAAACACAATACATATGTAAGAAGTTACACTTAACAAAAATATAGCAATTGCAGTACACAGTTCAAACACAATACTAAAATATTTTCCATTATTGGCCTCTATTGACACACTCACCATGGCAAAGGTGGACATCCCTTGTTGAAAAGAGTTCAAGCTCATTAATCTCTTGTAAATTCTTTTGCAATTTATCTAGGTTTTGTACTCTTATGTGAGGCAGAAGCAGTATTCATTCCTTCCATACTTGCCTGGTTAACTCAGGGAGGTATTTACACTTCCAGTTAATCCACTCAACTATTGATAGCTGTTTATCTAAAACAAGGGCTGTCCTCTGTGTTGAGATAAAAGTCGGCTATTTTGCATCATTCTATGGGCTTCATGGGCACACTGCCCTTGCCCTTCCTTTCGAGGCACCCGACCACCCACCCTCCTGCCCGTGGCTGAGGGGCTCAGTTCTGCCCTTTGGTGGGGCCACTGGAGCCGTCTGGGTCTGTCTGAGTCCGACACCTGGCAGCACCAGCTACTCTGGGCAGTGCTGCTCTGATGCTGGTGACTACACATGCACTGAGTACAGTCCCAAGTATGTAAAAACTTACTATTCAGTTTAATCCCTATTTCTAAGGTTGACCTAGGCATGCGCTTAAGTCCCATTTGTTTTAATAAGATTTTAACAGTTGGTTGAACTAATCGGCAAATTGCAATTTGTAACCGAAAAGCTGCAACAGGATGTGAAGGTGAACTTTTTCCCCTCAGTTTTGTAAATAGAGCCCAATATTTTTAAGAGTTAAAATATTTAGGACTATAAATATAAAAGTTTGTGTATATTTATATATAAATAAATCATAAAATCATAAAATAGAGTTGGAAAGGACCTTAAGATCATCTAGTTACAACCTCCCTGCCATGGGCAGGGACATCTCCCACTAATCCATGCCGCCAAAGGCTCTATCAAACCTGGCATTGAACACCACCAATACAGAACATTCATAGCTTCCCTGGGCAATCCATTCCAGTGCCTCACCACTCTTACAGTAAAGAACTTCTGCCTTATATCCAATCTAAACTTTTCTTGTTTAAGTTTGAACTCATTACTCCTTGTCCTATTGTTACAGTCCCTAATGAAGAGTGCCTCCCCAGCATCCCTACAGGCCTCCTTCAGATATTGGAAGGCTGCTATGAGGTCTCCACACAGCCTTCTCTTCTCCAGGCTGAACAGACCCAACTTTCTCAGCCTATCTTCATATGGGAGGTGCTCCAGTCCCCTGATCATTCTCGTGGCCCTCTTCTGGACTTCTTCAGCAGTTACATGTCCTTTTTGTGTTGAGGAGACTCACACTGCACACAATATTCCAAGTGAGATCTCACATAGCAAAGTAGAGGGGCAGGAGCACCTCCTTCGACCTGCTGTTCATGCTCCTTTAGATACAGCCCAGGATACAGTTGGTTTCTGGGCTGTGAGCTTACACTGCTGGCTCATGTTGAGTTTCATGTAACCAACACCCCCAAGTCCTTCTCCACAGGGCTGCTCTGAATCTCTTCAGTGCCCAACCTGTAGCTGTGCCTGGGATTGCTCCAACGCAGAAGTAGGACCTTGCACTTGGCATGGTTAAACTTCATAAGATTGTTATCAGCCCACTTCACAAGCATGGCATAAAAAACTCAGTGTAACAATATTAAATGTCCACTGTCCTCAATTGTGCCATACACCATGGAACAGTGTAAATAGGCAGTGACTTCATTTACGTTAGTTTTACTATTAGGAAATTATTTGCAATTATAGGGGTAGTGAATTGTATTTAGTTTCACTCAGACAGCATTACATTTAAATATATCATTCACTGTGTTGGACCATACTTTGCATGTTCACATTCCTCACTTGTACAAGGTACTTGTTATTTTTAAAGCACATCTGTGCAGGTGCAGAGACCTGTGGAAAGGATATTAAAACAATGTTCTACTTAAAGAAGTACCTGCTCAACTGTTTTGTATAAGCTGTGCAATTTGAAAGTTAACTAATATGATTTGTGGATCTGTGTTTTGCTTCTGATGCCTGATTCCGTTATCCATCTATTTTCATCTCAGGAAGTCAGTCTATCTGTACGAGAATCAAGATGCTCCTAAAAAGAGGACATTACTTATCTGATGTTGTAACTTTATATTGAAAGAGAAATGTTTTGAATACACTGTACTCATAATTAACACCAACTATACTTAAAAGCCTTAAAAGAGAACTCCTTTCCAATGAGCTTAACATCTTTCCTAACGGCAACATCCGGGCATAGTACCTGTGAGCACATTTTCACTAAACGGTGACTTGTGCTGTTTTAAACTGCTGCACCACTGCAGTAGGGTGAAATAGTTGTCAGCTTCTCTAATACAGGGATGCATGGCAGCTGTGCTCAGGCAGAAAGGCCAGGGTTGTGTATTTCTATCTCAAGTTCAGATAGAGACAAAAACATGGAATTTTCCATTCCAAGTATGTATATATAATTTTTGCTTTCCATAACCACAATTTGCTCTAAGCTTCCATGAAAATTAAGTGTCAAAATAGATATTTGGTCATAGGTAAGCAAAATTATACTTATATTACTTCCTTTCTCCTATCTGGCATGTTTCCTTAGTTCTATAATTTATAATTCTACAGAATTTTAAGGTCAGCTGTGTTACTGAATGCTCATAAGGTAATGACGTAATGCATGTGGGTGAAAAGCTTGACTAGATAACCTTCTAGGTAATTTGCAAATATCGATTTATCTCTTCACATGGATGACTTACATTGCAGTTCCGGAGAGCTGATTCTTTTACATTGTCCACTGAAACTTGATTAAAATGAGGCGTCAAAGTATGCTTTGTTACTACTGGTTTTAATGTCATTGTTTTCAAGATTGATATTTTCCAGTTGGATGAGTCAGGTTAAGGTTATGGTACATTACAAAATATATTATTTAACGACTTTCTTTTTAAGTCTTCTTAATGTTGTTGATACTTTTAATGAATAAAATTCAAGTTGAAAATGCTATAAACCTTTCTTAGGCTTACATAATTGTGGGATCATATTTGGATGAATGGCATGTTGTTGATGTTTACAAGATATTGATGAGGTAAAAATATTCAAGGCATTTTAAAAAGTGTGTGTTTGGAGTTTTGTTTGCTTTTAAGTTAACTGAAAAAAATAAGATGGTTTACAGAAATAGAATGCTGCTCCCCTAATTTGGGAAGCCTGGTATGGTTTACTTCGAAGATTAACTTTGATTAATATAAAACAAAGTCAGTATGTAGATTTGTTTGGACTTTAGTTTTTAATGGTTATATTTTGTGGAAATGAAGATACCTTGTCTTTCCTTTAATAAATAACTAAAATATAGATCATATGCAATTTTCAAATCTATGAAAACACAAAACATTTAAGTACTTAGCAGTGCATAATTTCCACTCTATCTACTGGAAGTAGAATTATAAAAGGCATATCAAACTTCAGGTATACAATGATATGTAGTCTAAAAATTATACCACAAGAAAGGTATTAATGATAAAAAATCCTTATATAATTTGTAATGTTTAATATGTGATAAACTTTTAATAGACTCTCTATGTAACATACACATACAACTAAAGAATGATCTAATGGTAGGGTTGCTAAGACTGTGAAACACTACCTCATACTTTCTTAGATATTCAGTAACCCTGTCACAAAAGAAGTATTAATTTACGAACTATTATAAGAGTATGTTGATATTTCATCTCACAAATAAAACATTTTATGATATTTAATTTCTGATTTTACAATAGTATATAGCATTAATAAAAAGAACTGCTTTTAATCTCTGTCTTGCAGAAGTAAAATTAATTTCCTCATCCTATGCCAGATCCTTGTAGTGAGCAGCATAATCAGAGTGATTTTGATTGATAGCTAGAGCTGCTACTAAGAATCATCGCCTAAGTGATATTCTAGTCACTATTCACTGAACCATTCAATGTGCAGGTTGCATATGGCTTTGTTAGCAATTACATTTATTTTAAATGGAGAGAATTACTTGGAAACACTGTTCACTGAAGATTCAAAAAGACCAAATCAATTAAGAGTTAGTTGCTAAAGGCCTTGATTTAAAATTATCAGGTGGTACTTTCACTATAAATGTTCATCTACCTGATCCCTGATCTCTGGTGACTCCTGACTGAAACATTCACCTTTTCTTACTAATACCAGTATGAGCATTTAAACAAAAAAAAAAGAAAAAGAAAAGCGTATCAGTTCTACTGAGCTTTGTTCTGATGACAAAAGCTGGAGGATGTTCAGGAGTTGCTTCTTCTAAGCACTCTAGTAGCACAGACCCCGTGTGATGTTAAGGTATTTCAATCTGATGGAGTCCATAAACATGGTCATGTAGCTTTTGTGTCTGCCATTATTAATTGTGATTCTCTCAATACATGTACAACTTTAGTAATCTTAAGTTATTCCTCTTCCAAAGTTACTGAATCAGTCCTAATGTATTTATGAGCAAATATAATGGATTTGGAGATTCCTTGATTAGATATCCCTTGGTGGTTCCTCATAAAACAGCTATTTTCTAAAACCATGACAAGAAATATAAAAGCAGGCAGAATTTACTGGTGTGGGAAGGAAGTAACAGAAGAAAATTTAAGCAATTACTATTTTTATCAAACACACAATATAGCTTCCATTGTAACTCATTAACCCACAGTTTAATTATTTTGATCAAAAAACCACTAAGTCTCAACCTTTGCATGTCACTATAGACATCGCACTTTTGCACATTTGTTGCAAAAGTTTTTCTGGTTTTAATTCCAGTAATTATGCACGTGGTTTAAAGCCACAGACTAAAGATGGGAGGTGTCATTTTGGCTCAGAAGCATGAGGAACTAATGCTATAATAGTCATAGAATATACAAGATTCCTTGCAAAAAAATTAAACTTCTGTTTCTAATTTTAATTCTGGTTGGTGGTTTCAGTGCAATTCTAACAAATGAAAGTGAAAGCAGTTTAATTCATCTTATACTTAACAATTACTCTAGAATTATGAAAGGAAAAGTATGACTAAAATTGCATTAAAATTATATATAATATAATTTAAAAAATGTGGACTAGCTATAAATCCTGAAGGATAATTTTCTGTGGTCAGTACATTGAAGAATTTGTTTTTATTTGAACCTATAAATGGAGAAAAGCTTAAAATATGTACTTAAGTGGAAAAAAGTACAAATTAGAAAGCCATCTCTTTAGAAATTATTGGCCAAAATACATTAGCAATGCATTGAATAGCATTCAGGGAGATTGTACATTCAGTAATTGGAACACAAATTATGCACGCTTTTTATTTATAAAATTTTAAGTATTGCTTTTCATCAGGAAATGTAAATGGCATTTAAAACAATTAATTATTCAGACTGGTGAAAATGGAAAAGTTGGCAAAGCACTTTACCATCCCTGAAGTGAAGCTAAATAAATAAAGAAGACTAATTACTTACGCTGTTTAGGTTTAATGTAGCAGGTTAAGTTACTCGATTGAAAAACTAGATGTAATTCTGAAGTGTGAAAAGAATGGTGTTAATGTGATCTTGTTTATGAGAAGGAATTCTTTTTGAATTCCTAATGTATTTGTATTGGATCACTAGGACATTTTACCCCTTTGTTTTAAAAGGGGATTTGTTTTAATAAATAGGTTTATAAAATAAGGCAGGAGGGGGGAAATGTTATTGTCTTTGAAGCAAATTTATTTTTATATCTTTTCCTCCTTCCTTTATTCCACTCTTGAAAGAGAGATACTAGAAAGGATGTGAAATTAGAAGTACAAATAACATCTGACACCTACTAATATGTTTGTTTAAATAGATGTTCATCTGGACTTTACTAGAAAGATCCAAGCCAGTGTATGAACATCTCTAGGAATATATCATGAATGTTGTTTTTAAATTGAATTTCTGAAGATTTTGGGATTGTATGCTCTGTGGTGTCAAATAGTTTTAGGATTTTTTTTGCCTTGAATCTATGCTGTTGTATTCTCTCGTCTCTCCCCACCCCTGGGGCATGTAAAATTTCTGTAGAGTTCAGGAAAGTCTGGGAAATGATCTTAGTAAGTCATCAGAGGATTTAATATAATATTGTGTAGACAGTGACATGAGGATAGTCCAAGAGTTAATCAGATTTTCCAGATTTATAAATGGGGAAATTAGGAGGATAATGAACTGATAAATCAGTAATAACCCTATTCTAAAGAGTAAGACATTTTTGGCTCTCTTCATTAAGATTTGTATCTCCTAAAGGAAAAGTGATTTCTTAATGCTAAGCTTTCTAGAAGTCACCGTGACCTATTTCTGAGAATAAAATTAAAAAGATAAACTTTCCTTTGAAATTCATAGGTAGGACAGAGAAGTCACAAAGGGAATGTAAACTACTTTCTGCAGATATATCTCCTGCTAACTATTTCACAAAAGGCAAGTGCACTAGAAATGTCATTGATTCAAATATCATAAATCCTATTGTAACTGGTGTTCTTGCACATCTGTGATTCAATAATAATTAGGGAATGCAGTGACAGTAGAAGGGACAATGGGTTCAAACTTAAACAGGAAAGTTCAGATTAGATATAAAGGAAGACGTTCTTTACTGTGAGGGTGGGCAAGCACTGGAACAGGCTACCCAAAGTGACTGTGAATGTTCCGTCCCTGGCAGTGTTCAAGGCTAAGTTGGACAGAACTCTGTGTGACACGGTTATTGTGCAGTGTCCTTGCCCAAGGCAAGGAGGTTTGAACTAGATAATATGAACTTCATTTGCAACCCTAAATATTCTGTGATTCTATGATTCTATAAAAGATTGATTCTAAAGAAAGATTCAGTTCTGTAGTATGAAATTAGAATCTCAGTAACATGTATGCAAATGAAATTCAGTGCCTAATTCTTCTGCCCTCAAAATATTTATTCATATACACCCAATTACTTTCCTCATACAAACCATCAACAATGCATGGAAACTTCATTAAAAAGCATAACCAAAATTTCTGAGTTTTTTTTTGGATGGGAATAGTGTATTTTGCCATCATCTAATTTAGCTTACATTCCAGACCTTTCTGCAGCAAGTTAAAAATTCCTTGGAACTTCAGTGGGCAGTATTCATTCAAAATTATTAGCCTTCTTATTTGTCAAGTTTAATATAAGGATTTGTTTTGGTTTGGTTTGGTTTTTTTTTACTGCTTTTGGATGTTCAACTGTTGAGTACTCATAACTATGTGTAATATATGTGTGATAATCAGTTTTATTTGTTGCACGGCTCTGCCAATAGTAACAGAGCTGTAGAAGTAATGGTGCAGGAAAACACCTGCAGCGCTGTCTTCCTTATCTTCCTTTAATCAGCTACTGATCTAAGTACTCAAGGTACTGGTAATTTAAAACTGACTTGGAAAAAATAAGTCTAGAAATTTATACAATTATATCAGACTTTTTTTTTTTAAAAAAAAAAAAAGAAGAAAAAGCTGTATGTCACATTTTCTAGAAAAAGGTCAGTTGCATTCAAAACAAAAAATAAAATTAGAATATAATAATATGATTCAGTGTATAATGAATTGAAATCGATTACGGTGTAACAAACTTGTTAAGTCATTTTTTTGGTTAGCATTCAGATCAGTTAGGGGCATGAGCTCTAGCCTGCTGATGCAAACTGAAAATCTACTGCAATCCAAGTTTACAACATAGAACTAATCCATATTAAAAGCATTTTTTTCAGTGAAGTAAAGAAAACCAAATAGGTAAGACTTCTTAAAATATCCAAGACAGCTTGTGATGCTAAAGAAAAGACTTCCAAAACAACCTTTAGTGTGACCCTGAATTAATGCCTGTAATTCAGATCTGGAGTAACAGAGCAAACACTTTCTCTGTGGCTATTGAATGAAGTTATGTATATTTGAATGCAAAAGAAATGCATTTTTTTTCCATTACTTTTAAGGAGACTTAATTTTAAAAATAAAATAGAAAAGATGAGGAAAACTTGGTCATTCATCAGTTCTTGATTTATTTGGTTTTCCCCATTGTGTATTTTCTAGTTTAATTTTTCCTGACAGCAGAAATAAAATTTTGTACTTATTTCTGAAACTTTTATTGTTATATTTTTCTCCATGTTCCATGGTTATTTCATCCATCAGAACATCTGTGTTTTCTTTTTTTGTAAGAATGTGCTCTGCTCCCATTGTTTGTCAGTTTCTTTTTCCTCCCTCATAAATGCTCGAGTGAAGAAATTCTTTAACTCTAATACCGTACCGCAAAAACATCACAGATATTGGAAAAAAATTGCTTATCCTTTATCAAATACTTAGTAGGATTTATGAGATATGTGATTAAATGATGTAGCCAAAAGTATAGAAAAATATACTTGGAAAACACAGTTACATCTATCGGGGCTATGTTTGAATGTTAATGTTTTGTAATAACATTTGAAATAACTCCTGGCAAATTTCATATTTTCTGCTTGCCCCCACCCTTTAGCCCTGAGTACCTAAACCCAAGTGATCAAACAGGTAAGCTGCGACAAAATAGAACAGTGAGACACGCGTAGGAGACATGCAGTAGTGTTGCTGCAGATGCACATGTAACCTCATATAATGCTAAAGGCAGGGGTAGAGGGAGTGCTCTGGTGTCTATGTTCCTTTCAGTTCTGCCCCTTCTTTTATCTATAAACCTGAGCCCATTTAATGAGCAAGTCAGTTAAAATAACAAAGCAAGAAGAAGTCCAAAACCGAGGATAAAGATCTGTATAAGTAATTTCCTGTCATGATCCTAGCTCCACTCCTAAAACTGTATATGCACCATGCAGAGTTGATGACCTGTACGATTAAAAAAGAGCACTTCTGGTAAATCAAGTTACAGTTCTTCCATCCTGTACATTTACCTGAGAAAATGATATAAATTACATACAACTATATCCATGAAGTCAGCATTATTTCTTTTGAAAGAGTACCTTTCCTCCTGAATAGAAGGAGGATTAGCTTACAGTGCCATTACAGAAAGATGCTAGGCACCTGATGAACATCTCAAGACATCAGACTTCATGCCATTATTTCAGTATGAATAGATTATAATAGTCCATATCTGGCTATTAATTGATCTCCCTTTCATAATACCTGCAATTTGAGCATGTATTTTGTCATTTTATTCCACGTGATATCATGAGGCAAATTTACACTTCGTCTTTTTCCTCATTCCAAAGTTTAAAAAACACATCTTGTCTTCTCTTTGCTGGGATTTGGGTGCAGACCGGTTGGATAGGACTAAGCCTTCCCACAAACTGTTGCTTAAACAGATATGCAGAGTTTCTGGAAGCTGAGAGAAATGCTATAATCCTCTATTGCCAGGAACAGATGTATGTGCTATATATTCTCAGCCAGACTCAGTCTACTCTTCATTTCTCCATTTCATTTCTTATATTTCCTAATGCAACTTTCAGGACAAGGACTAGCAGAAGGAGACCTTGCAGTTTGTGCATGGATGTCTGTCAGAACAAGATAGGAGGACAGTGTAACCAACATAAGAGGCTTGTGTTTATCTGTCTGGGTGGGAGAACATGAACAGACATAATAGAAACAGAGAAGAACAGAGACAGCTTAGCTCTGTTCAGCAAAAGAGATGGCAGAACAGCAGTGGTAAAAGCAGCTGAGATCCTATCACTAAGATTTTACTATGCACTGTAGTTGTACTGGCCACCTAAAAATGATAATGCTGCAGAACTTGATATAGAGTTCTGTTGTGATTTCACTACAAGTCAATGATTTGGTTCCTTAAAGAGGAAAAATGTGGTAACACAGGGTTGTCTTCAGCTGCAGATGACACTGACAGTGTCTACTTAAAATGCCTTGGGTCTCATTTCCTCATCTAAGAAAGGGATAATGCTCATCTTCTTAACAAGGGTGTTGAAGTTTACTTTGGTATGGCTCAAATTTTCTGTGGTGTTCTACCTGTACTTCAACCAAACTGAAATAAATTTCCTGATCTTAGGTATAATAGAGGCCATTCACTGATGAATTGTGTAAATTTGATATGTCTCATTCTCTGGAGTTCGAGCCATGTCAAATGATTTTAAAAGGTATTTTTCTTTTTGGGGTTCTTTGCAAAATTAAATCTATGGAATGAATTGTTAAGTTTCTTTATTTCTTACAAATTAGTGTCTGGAAAGTAGATTGCAGTATTAGCTTACATTTTTTTGTTTCAAGATGAAACAAAAAGTTTCATATGAACTAGGATTTACCAAAGTTTCCCAACTATCTGAACAGAATCACCTGATCTGCAGACACAGAGCAGGTGTCGCTTTTGCCTCAGTTCACTTAAGAAAAAAGTTGTACTGCAAGAAAGTTGTTAATCTACCATGTATTGAGCAAATTAAAGTTTTTAAACCTAAAGCACTTTCTTGCTTATCCCAAATAGAATTCACTTCTCCTCACAGACCTTAGGAAGAGTCTCATGGTATTGGTTTTAATTGAAAAAATCCATAAGGGTATCCATAGAAGATATCTCATCATCTGCAGGTACCTCACTCTTTCAGTCAAGGAATTCACAAGAATTCTGTATTTCTAATGTTACTACACCTGGGGCTGAGAAAGCTTCTGGGAATGTGAAAGAGCTCAGCTAATAAAAATGTGTTCCAGCTGTACAGATAGCACTTTTTAAGCTGAGGTTCATCAAGATCTCTGCAGTGCAAGAGTTCAGTATTCTACAAGCAACAGATGGATTTGAATCAGAAATAGAAAAATACTAAATACGTATACTTCTCCAGGGTAGGAACTGTCATTGAAAAGGCCTGCTTGCCTCCAAAGGTTAGACTGAAATCAGCTAGCTTAAGTTCTTATTCAGGACATGATTAATCAAAATTGAATTATTTCTGGCTAAAAAGCATTCTGCAACATACTGGCAACACAGTCATACTTATTAAAAAAAAGAATTGTGCCCCTAGATTTTTTTTATGCTTCCATTTCATACAGTTAATGCACTTCCTTAAGAAACATTTTATTACAATGACAAAACGAAAATAACTGAAAGGAAAACTCAAAAATTGTAATGAAACTGATCCTGTCTCAGAGGAAATCTAAAATATATGTACTCTGTATTCTCATTGTATTTGTTGTTTCTAATTATGTAAATACCAGTTTCAGATATGTTTACGTGCTGAAATTACTCACTTTCCCTTTTTCAACCTAGGGGAATTTAGAAGTTGCAATTGTGAAAGCAGGAAGCAAAATACACACTAGCACCCACCACCACTACCTTAAAATCCCTAAAAGAACAAAAGCCAACCCAACAAAACGCAAGCAAAAACCAAAAACCAAACAAACAAAACTTTCCACATAAACTCAAGTCTGAAGTAAGGGCTCTAGAAATAGAAGCATCTGTCCTGGGTTCAGCAGTAGCAGTCATTTTTCTCCTTCTTAGTAGCTGGTGCAGCACTGCATTTTTAACTTTTGACCTGGGTACAGCACTGATTACACTGATGTTTTTAGTTGTTGCAGTAATGTTTACTCTGATCAAGAGCTTTCTGAGTCTCATGCTCTGCCAGGGAGGAGGGGAAGCAGGGAGGAAGCAGAAACAGGACACCTGACCCAAACTGACCAAAGAGGTATTTCATACAACAGCACGTCATGCCCAGGATGGAAAAACCGAGGGCAGGAACCCAGAAGAGTTCAGTTTGCAGCTCGGTCGTTGGGTCGTGAGCAGTTGTACCCCCTTCCCTTGTATCTCCCTTGTCATTATTATTATTGGTGGTAGCAGTAGTGATCTGTGTTATACCTTAGTTACTAAACTGTTCTTCTCTCAACCTGTGGGAGTTGCATTCTTTCGATTCTCCTTCCCATCCCCTCCAGGAGTGGGGGGAAGAAAGAGGGGGGGGGGGAGTGAGTGAGAAAACTAAGTGAGTTATAGTTGGGTTTAAACCGCAACAGCATCTCAGGAATATAAATTACTCCAGCTGGAGCTGACTGATTTTGTAGCTCTTCAAAAAATGTACTGTTTAAAAACATAAATTTGTTTTTTAAAATTAAAAATAATAGTTGATTGTTACCAGTCTGTTTTATGTTTAACAGTGAAGCTAATTTGAGGTTGCTTGTGAAATGCTCTGGAACAAGATCAAAATTAATTGTTTTCATGATATTGTTATTAAAAACCCCCATATTTTCATGCCAGCATTATTCACTAATAGGTAAGAATTTGTGATTGCAGTGAGAAACAGGATTTTTAACACATACCTAGTATGTATATTTACCCAAAAAATGAAACAAAGCCACAATCACCTCAAATATATGTTAATAAAATGTGAGGATTAAGAACTACAACCAGAATCTAAGATGAAAATATTCATTAATTTTAAATACTGGAACCTGTACTTCACAGATAGGGGAAGCCTCCTGGTGCTTTCAGGGAAGAGAAACTTCTTCTTGGATTTCCAACTTATAAAAAAAAATGGTAATTCATTGATTAGGAGTGTTAATAGTTGTACATTTCCAGCTCCTGACACATTTTAGGATTATGTAAGTATTCCTTTTCAAAGCTGATGAGTTATTGCAAATCTAATTTATTTTCATTTTAAGGCAACATACATAAGTTACCCAAAACCATAATTAGAAGAGTTTGCGCCATTCTTTTTGTGTGCCAGATTGGGATGGTGCAAATAGCTTAAGTAAGGAAGAAGAGAAGACATCAGTAGTTTCTTGAGAGAATCTCTTAAAAGGTGGGAGCTCAGCCCTAGTATAGAGCACACTGAAGAGAAAATTCACCTCAGGATCCTGGCAGACCAGGCAAGTTTAAGCTAAACTGTATACTGCCATTTCCAGTGAAGAACTGATAGGAAAAAGTTCTTGTTTTTTTCCACCTTAATTTACCATTAATATATTTGTAGTACTACAGTATTAACTCGAAAATTCCATCAACAGTGTCAGTATTCTACATCCGCATTTTTTAAGCTTCAGAACATGCTGAACTTAAGATATCTGTTAGAAGTGGGGTGAAAAGCATTATTAAAGTTTACATTTGAAATGCTGTGTAGAAGAGTTGGAATAGTATATGATTTTACACATTTGAAACCAGCTTTTACCACTAGCAATTGGAATAGCTGCCTATGGATGAAACTACTTAATGAGGTTTGCCTCTGATAGTAAAGGGTTGGACTTGATATGGAAAGACATCTTACTGAGATTGTTTTCTGTGGAGGGCCTGAAAATGAAGAAAGTAGGGGCAGAAAATGCGTACGGATTATTGAACGTAATTGGTGTGTGACAGGCAGTGTGTATTCCAATAAAATAAACCCTTGAAATTGATCTTACTGGTTTGTCTTCTCTTTATTCCCTGGTTGTTATTGACAAGAATCTATATAATGCTATAAATAATCACACATTTGCAATATGTTCAGACCCAGTTTTGTTACCTAGAAATCTTCCATTAAAAAAAAACATTTAAGGATGATGCATAGAGCAAGCTTTCCTCAGTAAGCTGACTTTTTTAAAAGAGATTTATTAGAAGAGAATCATAAAATCATAGGATCAATTGTGTTGGAATAGACCTTTAAGATCATCAATTCCAACCATTACCCCAAGACTGCCAAGAACACCATTAAACCATATTGTTTAGGGTTTCATCTATAGATTTTTTGGAAAAAATCTGACTGCATAAGAAAGCATATCCTGGAGAAGCTGAGTTGCTAGATTAAATAAACTCTTCCACAATGCCCACGTTAAGATGTGTAACAAAATTACTGAAGTAACTTCACTGTCTACTGTGTAGTGTAACAGTAATAAAATACACAAGTTCTTTACTGAAGGTATGAATTCTCTGTGTGACAAATGTAAGAATTGAAAGCCACTGCGTCGCTGTGAATACTCAGTTCTTTGTACTTCAGCGCAACAACAAACATAATAATGACACTAGTTCAGCAGAATGTTTTTTAGAAGTACTGGTTTCCTTCTTGTTCCTTTTCTGTATGCTAAATATTAAAAAAAAAAAAAATTCTATTTGCCCAGTAATTTCTTTGGCAACTCTTTCTAGTTAGCTACAAGTACATAAATATTTATATATATTTATAAACCTATCTCTCACATCTTGCTATAAATATTTTATTGATGTGCTATTTGCCTTTATTATTTTATTAAAAATTATGCAACATCAGTGTACTGCTTGTGCAAAAATATTCCAGTCCTTCATAGAGCAATGCAGCAGAACTTTGAAAGGGTTTTTTGCTTGTGATTTTTGCTAGATCATGATACCATTTCACATGTACTTTCTATATGGTTGTCGTGGTTTGAGGCTTTCAAACCCATGCAACCTCTCTCTCACTCACTTCCCCCTCTTTCTTCCCTCCCCAGTCCCGGAGAGGTGAGAAGGAGAATCAAAAGAGTGCAACTCCCACAGGTTGAGATAAGAACAGTTTAGTAACTAAGGTATAACATAAATCATTACTGTTACCACCAATAATAATACAAGAGAAAATACAAGGAAAGAGAATACAACAGATCTTCACCTGATACCTAGCC
>JASSUY010043183.1:0-24735 GCA_032466535.1 Forpus xanthops | reverse complement strand
GTTGGAACAAGTCCAGAGGAGGGCCACGAGGATGATCAGGGCACTGGAGCACCTCCCATATGAAGATAGGATGAGAGTGTTGGGGCTGTTCAACCATTTTTTAACCTGCAAATTATGAACCTAAGATGCTTGTTGGAGGAAGCAAATAGTCTCAGAGGGTAGATGCAGTTGCATCTTGTACAATGGAGTTTCAGAGTTCCTGGAATGTGAACTTTACAATCAAACAATTGTTAGAGTTTGCAAGACAAATTCTCAGAATTTTCATTAGCTTGCATTTGCTGCGTCTGTCACAGAAACCCATTTTGAATTGTACACAAATATCAATCCATCATTTACATTTAGTCCTGTAGATTTTTTAAATCAAAGACCACGTCTAGTTCTTTCTATCACAGCAGACCACACTGGAAAACAGAGGATGTTTGTGGCTATTATGTGCAGTGTATGATCTATTATTGTAACAAAAATAATGAAGTTCTACTGTCAAAAGAGTATAGAAAAGCCATATGAGTGATCCTACTGATACGATAAACTGACCAAGTAATAAATGCTATAAGTAGATGGTCTAAGGATTATTCGGAAGCTTATATATAGTTTTGTCCTATAATGTGCCCCGTATATGCTGAAAAACTCTAACTATACTCCCAATAAAAAAGCAATAATCTTAAGAGAAAATCCAGGAAAGCTTTCAAGATCTGGAATGCTTTAGATCGGGGCTTTAAAATTTTCCAGCTGAAGGGATTTCATGTTGCAACTTTTATGTATTTCCTTTTCTGAGACAGAAATTTAGGTTTGAATAAGTCTGTCGGAACTTTTTTCTTTTTTTAATTAATACATGTCATTTAACATCAACATGGAGACCTAAATAAATGTAGCCTGACTTTCTGTTGCTTATATGAATAGAAGCTTTGATTCACACCATATCTGGAAGAGAAGTACCTTCACGTAAGTGTCTGTAGATGTGCGTGCTTTCCAAGATAAAAATTCTCAAGAACTTCAACAGAGGCAAGTGAAGATGTGGGGAAATCTTGAGCACAGAACAACCTTGCTTTTTCTGCTGTAGATCACTGTTTCATTATAGCACCTAAACAAAGATGAAGCCGGACTGTTGGTAGGATCTGATAGAGTCTTTTTTCTCTGTTATTACACACTGGATTACTGTCACAGTCCTCAGCGAGGCTGAGGGCTTATGTTAGACTACTGCATTTTGAAAAGTCTTATCCATGAATTGTCCATCCTCGCAGGACAACAGCACTGAGCAAAAGCAAAATTTTGTAAAACTGACTTCTAAAAGAAACAGGAGCAGCCTTATGTGGAACTGTTGTTCAGGTGCTAAACCAGCCCTAGGAACTGCAAAGGGAGCAGAGTAAAATCAGCACTTCTTCAGGACAAACATAAAATTTTTTTCTTCCACTGAGCAGGTTTCTTGCTGTAGCTATTGCTAGTGCTCTGTTGCAGTGCTTTTCACCTGAACACATGCTCCTCAGTCATTTGTCAAGTGTCACTACTAATTCTGCCATGATGCTGTGATTTGTTGGCACGTGCAGCTTTGATGGAGCTGTCATTACTCTGGGCACAATTACTTACCATCTTGTGTATCTTCAGATTGCTGTCCTGTAATTTTAAGCTAGTGGAAGGAAGATACTGCTTTTCTAAGTTACTGGTAAACTTCTCATGCACTATTATTTTTCTGGATCTGTCAGTGGAGGTTTTTATGATACTCCTGACTGCTTAAGAGGAAACCAGAATTATTCTTCATACTCTTCTGCCTTTTTGAGCACACTCTGTTAAATAAATAGAACTATAGATAAGGATGAACTGCCAAAGTGTTTAGGGCCACTCATTATGTTTAACGATGCGAGTTACTTGTTAGTCCAGTAGGAATGTCATTTCTCCCAGTTACATATGAAAAGAATAATATCTGGTTTAGATAATCAAGTCAAACAGCACATGAGTTCTTGGGATCAAAATATTTCTGCCAGTCTGTTCAACTTTTTTGCTTGTATCATAAAATCCTCACTTCTCTGGAAACTGTTGTTAGGAGTGAGATTTTCACAAGGTTAGCTCATCCAGGACCCTCACTTTTAAAGGACATGTGGAAGTCCAGAAGTTCTAATTCTTCAAAATACCTAAAGCATAAAGGACAGAAAGTCTCCACCTTCCTGCAGACATTTACGTGCAGTGTTCCTACATAAAAAAGGTACCTTTAAAGGCAAGAATGGATGTAGCTATTTTAAATGGCACAGGCATTTGTTTCCATTAAATTGTATTCCGTATAATGGCATTTTCCAGTCAAGCTCACATTTTTATGAATTATGCATAAATCACATTATTGATTAGAAAACCACTAGCTTACACTTCAGACTTCATCCAGTCTTAAATTTACATCTAATTACAGAAGAAAGAGAAATAAAGTGAGTTTATACTCTTGAACCAAACAAAATGAAAAGAAAACAGATGTTTCAAAGTTAAGAAATGTGAAATTTCATGAAAATATGAATCAATCTTACTGCTATGAGAAAGCACAAGACAATCAAACCAGCCTTTAATTCTGCCTAAAATTAGGGCTATGTTGCCAATACTTTTTTTGAAAAGTAAACTTTGGTCACTTCTATATTTTGGGGAATTTACAGGAAAAAATTTCACATATCATGATTCTTTAGTGATACTAAGTCTTGCCCTGTTTGTCATTTCTGTGTCTGAAGTTGTCTCTTTCCTGTGAAATTAAATCTTTCAGTAATTGTCATTGCTACAACTATTCAATTTAAAATTTATAAATGTTATCTATATTTACCAACACTCTGCATCCATATGGATATATCCATGGATATATGGATAGATAAAGATATTTATGTACTATGTTGGTGTATCTTTTCACTTTATGTCATGGAGCACATATTAGGTGAATGTTAGAAAACTGTTCTTTTAATTTATATGTCATTTATCACCTAAGTGTTGTCATTCTATTTAAGGGAAATAAATTCAACTGAACACGTAAAACCTGATGATTGTGTCAGCTCCGTGCCATCACCTCAGTGCTTGCCTCCTTATGAACTCTGAGATCTGCTATAAACCCTAAACAGACACTGCATAAGTGTTAAACGAATGGCATCACAAATGGCCAATTAAAGTGTAATGAAACACAGATCAGCCCCGTGTTCACAATGCAATATTCAGTCCTAAAATTACAGAATGAAAGAGACTCAGAGTTATTCTCTCTGCTTAATCTCTCTCCTGCTTTGTGTCTTCAGTTATTAGTGAATGTTCACAACAATGCTGTTTAGTTTGTGTTGTAGCAGTGTCCTGAAAATATCACTGTCATTAGAGCTTCTTGGGTAGTTCCTGGTTAAGTATATATGAGGGAAGGGAAGTTCATTGCGCTAAAGATCTCATAATCTAAATAATGATAATCTTTAAAGTAATTACAAGTGTACAACCTAGAGTCTGCAGATCATCATTAAGATACACATATTTTCAAGGAGGATTGACAGCATTGGGAGCTACCTTTGTTAATGAGCAGGGAGTACGTTCTTAACTATTTTGTTTAATTGGTACAGGAGTCTTAGAGTGAAATAGAGAAGGTTGCCAACTTTTATAATTTACTAATTAGAGATATTCCTTTTTGAGTATAATAGTGGTTTCTTAAAGTAGGGGATACAGCGTATGTTGGTGTATTTTTAATTTGTTTGAAATTGACATAAAGTCAATATGTAGTGTCATTATAAGAGAAATGGAAAATTTAGTTTTACCTAGAATGGAATACAGACTTGGAAATAACTTGTATATCTTGATTTGTGATTTGCTTTCTTCATTTTTTCATTTTGGATTTATCTGTTTTTTCTGTATTATTGTTGAGAGCTTTAAAAGTCTTTCATTTAGCTAGTAAAGATGTTACATCTCATCATCTTTTAGTGTCTTGTTTCTCTTGGGCATTTCATTATAGTTTTCTTTTTTAAGAAACTTCCCTTCTTCTTTCATTTGTCATCTTTCTTACTAACTTCAGTATTGTCTGTCTCTTTTCTTCGATAATGTTTGCCTAGTATATATCTCTGCTCCTTCCAGAAAAATAGGGGGGAAGGGGAGGCTTTCTTGCTTCCCCGATGACTTTGGTTCTTCTTGCATAGAATCATAGAATAGTTAGGGTTGGAAAGGAACTTAAGATCATCTAGTTCCCACACCCCTGCCATGGGCAGGGACACCTCACACTAAAAGCACATATATATGTGTGTATAATATATAAATATATATATATACACATAACATATATGTGTATATTATAATCAACTGCTTTTAATTGCTTGCTTCTTATTTTTTCATATCCTACTGCATCAAGTGTCCTGCTTCTTGCTCTTAACTGTAGCTATCCACAATACTGAATAATGGCCTGTTGCAGTTTTCAGTTCCTGTGAGAAGCAAACTTCTCTTCAGGACTCTGGTATTTTGCCAGGATAAATTTTCTGTATTTATTACAGACAGTGATATACAGATCAGATATTACAGTGGCTTGGTATTCATAAGGGCCAGATAATTTGGTTTTGCCCAGTACTGAGGGACTCTCAGTGAAAAATTCAGTGAAAAATTTCCCTTTTGTAATTATTTTACTGTGTTCATTACTGTGGTTTGCCCCTCGACTTTTTTTAGCCCAGGTCTTCAAGGTGATTAAAATTAGTACCACAGAAGAGACCCATCCTGTCTGTAGGAATGGAAACACTGCAGTACTGTAGAGGAAGGTTTGGTTGTTTATTCGTACTTACTCAATTACAGAATAGTGGAAAATCAAACTGTCCCTTTGTCATCATATATGTGTTAACGTTACGCAAGTGTCATCTTTGTTAGAAAAACTCAGCATAATATTTTCAACTGAAAGTAATTATAGTTAATTGGTAATTGCCAGTTATTACAGTCATATTATTGTCTTTCCTACCCTAGGCTGATTTTAAAATCTTGACTTTTATATGCAGTGTATATTTCTATGAGCATAGACATCTCTCTTTCTAGTTTAGCATTCTTCATCTTTATTTCTTTAACACACTGTGTGTAATGTACTCACTGAGATGCAGTCCTCCTTAGTGAATTTCTTTAGTAAACTACCTTCACTAATAACAGTCTTATTTGTCCATTTGCTTATGCCAAGAAATTGTATTGTATTTTTTCATAGAGGGGAAATATAAGTATCTTTTTCCTCAGAAACTCTCTTCATGTTGATTAAGCCCTTGAGATTACATGAGCCCTTGAGAAAATGTGATGTAGTTAGTTGTAATAAACAGGTGTATATTGTGTTGATCAGCCTCTTTCTTTGCTAGGCTTTTTCAGTATCTGTGATCCCATGAGACAGCAAGGATTTAGGCTGATTAAAAAAAGGTGAAGTTACAGGCGTTTATTTTGGGGAGAGAAACAAAACCTACTTAAAACTGTATTAGCAGCTATGCAAGTATGAAAAGTTCAGTAATAGTAATATTCCTTTCCAGAAATTACAGCAAGTGCTGTGGAGATAGTGCATAGACTGTCTTGAATGATCAGAAGTCTGTTTGTTGGTCATCAGACTTCAAAGGAACAGTTGCAGTGTTACCAATTTCGATCCTTATTTTTATTCACTGCGGGGAGTGTCGTCATGTCTCCCTCCTCTCTCTCTGCTCTACGGTGACCCCATGAGGATGATGTTGCAAATTGCGGCTGATCTGTGATTCATTATTAGCCGGGGCTCGTTCCTGTAGCCCTTTGAACATATGTAGCTTTATTTGTGTAAAGATATCTCTTCCAGCTGGTTTCAGTCCAGTTCTCAGTGTACAGGTGCCTGCAGTCCGTAAATAGCAATGATGGTGCTTAATAACCCATAACAATAGTCGCAGCAAGAAGACCTTACTTAATAAAGACAGTAGATCCATTGATCAGTTCATATAAATTCAGGCGTATGTGGTTGTGCTTGGCTTATGTTATAACTAGGGTATTTTTTCTACTTTTTGTTTCCATTTGGGTTTTTGCCATGCCACTGCAAGAATTTTCAGCTTAATCTTTTAAATGGAAGCTCTTTTGCATTTTCAGAATTTATGAAAACTGCTTAGAGTATGAAATTTTAGTATTCTTGTTTTTGTGGACTGTGTGAAATGCATCTTTTAAAAGTATGTCATTCCTAGAAATAAAATTGATTATAGATGTATTCCTTCCCCCTACGTACACTAATATTAAAGTGCACCATAAACTAATTATATGATTACTTGTTTACTGCCTTTAATATAGAGGGAGGAAGAAAGCATGGGCACAATAGTTGAAAAGGTTTTGTTCATATATTTCTTTCCACTTAAATGTTTGCATGTAATTTAGCAAGTGCACACTTTGTAATTTTTTAGCGTTAATATCTCTTCTGCCCCTTGATGAGTAAATACCACCATCATCACAGGCAACTGCTACCCTAGTCCACTCGGCTCCATAACACTGTAGTGCATAGACCAACTATAGTAAGGGACAAAAGGGGAGATAAAGGGAAAGATTAAAAGTATGTCTGGGCAGAATAAGTTAGGTTTAGAACATTTTCAGTGCCCTCTTACCATTTAGTAGATGTTTGGCTTGAATTACACTGGTTTCATCTAAAAATGTGTCTGTGGCTTTGTATGTTCTGGTGGGTTTTTGAGGGCCTAAAATTTTGTGATTTGTTATAATGTTTGCAAATAGTTGGTAGATGTGTACACTGCTTTGCGCATCATCTTATTTTTCAGCCATGTGTGTGTTCAGACTTACATCCCGGTATTAGTTTGTGACAGATATCTTCCTTAGAAGCAAAAATAGTTTGCTTTTTTTGAACACCGGCTCAAATTTACCTGTGAAATCCCTTTGGTTGTTAGCTATTGTTTAGCAATCTGGATTTAATTGCTCTTTGTTTCTTCTCCTTCAGAGACTGAAATTATGCACACTTTTACTTAAATGTTTTTATTAAAATCAGTGAGGCTTTTAACATGGGTGAAACAGAGGTGTCTGATTAAATGTACAGAAAGTAGGTGAACTACTTTGGGGGAGGGGGAGGGAGGGAAGTACCTCTGAGCTTGTTTTGGAAGGCCTGAGATTACCAGTTCTCCAAATAAGAGGCCTAAATCTCAAGTCCTTGATTTCTTCCCTGAAAGTGGAATACCTCCCTAAAAGCATTGGCTAGTTTCATGTAGAATCTTTAGTTTTGGTGTTAAGTATTTGCTTTTTAAGTAGCACTTCAAAATTTTTTCCCCTTGGAGTGAAATTTGGAAAAAAAAAAAAAAACAAAAAGAAAAACAAACCCAGACTTTGTACTGTGACAAAGAATAAAAAACCAAAATTGTGAAGACTGAAATGTACTCTAAGTTGTGCACCAGCAGAATAGCATCTGTTTCCAGCCAAATTTTCAGGGGGTTAACCTGTCTCCAGAAGCAGACATTTAAAAGCAAGTTTGTTGTTTGAGGGGACTGTAGCAAAGTTGCTCTTTTAAGCAATGTATTTGGAACTTCTCTATGAAGCATGAGAGTTCAATTGCACTTCGATTCTTCTGTCTTACAGCTGTGCACTTTGAACAGAAGAATAAAAAAGAGATTCTTTGAGATTGAAAGGAAATCTACATTCACACATTAAAATTTAGAGCCTAATGTTTAAAACCATCCCCTGAGATGGAGGTTGCAGGACTTCAACCCTACCCTTCCTTATTTGTGCGTTTTATTTAGTGATTGCTTACTGTGGAATACATTTTAAAAATTACTGGCAGAGGAACCAAAACACAGTGTTCTCATTCACAGGGACATTGGAGGTTGACGAGTGTTCAACCTACTAATGCAAACAAATCATGGATGTTCTTACTTACTTACTGTCACTCCTACTATTAAATGTTGTTACAGAAGGATAGAGTCACTCTTGCAGAATAGCCTAATGAGTTCATGATCCTCTCTAACCTCCTTGGAGATCTATGATTTTCTGTGCTTGGGGAGATGCATGAGTTAACCCAAGGTATTCTGAGTATTATTTATTTCATAGAACAGATGTACTTTTTCTCCTTACCTTTTATTCCTCTTCCCACTCTGTGTTTTTCTGAGAAATATTTGAGCAATTCAAGCAAATTTTTGAGCAGTTAAAGAATTCTAGAGCAATTCAGAGTGACAGATTAATAGAACCTGGCTGATACTAAGTACTGAATTGTTTGACCATGTTAAATTTTAAAGGTTGCCAAGAATACCTGGACTTTTAGGTGCCAGGTGATATTTAAGGCACATTTCTGAAGTAATTAATTTAGGCACCTCTGATGCTTAAGTGGCAGCTGAACAAGGGCTTACTGTTTTGGATTCAAGAGTTTAGATTCATTTTTTAGTTCCTTTTAAACTGCTGAAATCCTGCTTTTGCATTTAGCAGGGTATCAAGATAAAGGCTTCTATTATGCCTAGCTCTTATATTTATCCATTAACTGTAAAAGCAGTAAAGCAGTAATGACTGCATCCTGTTCAACTGTTTGGATGATTTGTCCTTGAGCTAGAAACATTTGGGTTCTTGCTCTCATAGGAAAAATAATTTGCTTCATTTTTATAGCTCTTTTATTTTCTTTCTTCTCCAAATTGTATTCCATTTCTGGAAGCAGAATTCTTGGTAATACAAACATTTAAATTCAGTATGTGTGTGACTTAAAATCCAGAGAAGAGTCTTTTTGTTTTGACTTCTGCTGATTACTTTTGATCTGTTGCAACTCTTGGAAAACACTAAAATTAATCAGGATTATATATTGGCAGCATTGAATTGGATGGGATTGCACTGGTAATCCTTGAACATAAACTGCCTGTTAAGAGATACAATATAATGTACAAACTCTCAGTTGAGGTGAATGTAATCAGTCTAACTGCAGCAGCACAGAGTGGAGCAAAATAAATTAGCTTGTAATGAGTTTTGTGTTGCCCTGATCACTTTATTTTTAGTGCCTGAAGTAAATAATTGAAAATGGGCTTTCAATTAAAGCTTCCCTACAGTGTGCTTCAGTCTCACTGATAGTGTTTAGCACATTCCAACTTGAATTTCTTTTTAAACGCATTTTAAAATCCACCCCCTCAAAATACTTCTTTATTTTTGTGCTCGTGGTGTTCAGTTCTGTGCCACCTCTGTGGAATTTTCATGTCTCTGAGTCTTGTGGCTCAACAGTGGCCACACTGTTTACCGCCAGTTACCACATAAATGGCTATGGAAAGCAGTTGCACTTAAAATGCCCTTTATTTCTCTTCTGCATTATCCACTCTCAAAATCAACTCCTTAAGTCATTATATTTAAAAAACATGTAATTTTATTCTTCTTTTTGGTATTTGTTGTGTCACTTGATATATGATATACTTGCCCCTATGGAGATGATTTTTGAGGTACAAAAATTTAAAAAAAAACCCTTAGTTCTTCAATTTTTGGGTGGGTTTTATTTTTTTTTATTTCCCTCTATAATTATATTTTTTTTGGCCCTTGCTGGTGTTGTTTGTGGTTTCCGTGACGCATGCAATTACTGTAACTGACGAATTCTGCCTTGATAGCAAGGAGAAAGCATGTTTGCTGTTGCCACCACTGAAAAGTAATTACAGAGCTAAATCAGTGGAAGTGAAAGCTAAAGTGCAGAGAATTCTGAAAAGTAAATAGGAAATTAACCACAGTTCTGTTTGGGACTGTAATTACATGGAAATGCCAGATTTTGACTCATAAAGGTACTCTGAAACTGATTGTAGTTTGATTTGTAGCAGTGTAAATCAGGAGTAAATGTGATGTGAGCATTACAGGAGCTTAAAATAAATGTAACTTATGTGTACACTTCGGGTTATTTCCAGTTTTGCCATTAGTCAAACAAGAGCATGCATTGCACCAGTAAAGAAGGGTTGTTCCTTGCATCTGGGTCTTAGGGCATTGTAATCAGCAGCACTGACTGTTCACTGCCATGGCTGCAGTTTCTACAAATATTTGACGGTGTTGAAGATGAGAATCAGAATAGTTAGGGTTGAAAGGGGCTTTAAGGTCATCAAGTTCCAACCCCTCTCCCATGGGCAGGGATGCCACATACTAGATCATGTCGCCCAAGGCCCTTATGCACTCTTGCCTCAAGAGACCAGTCGAGGCACATTCTACACTCCAAGGTCTCACATCACATCAGTTCTGTCCAGTGCCGACGCTGCCACCGCTGAGGCAGCCAGAGCGGAGCTCCCAGACCAGACCCTGGTCCTGAGACAAGTGCTCACCATCCCACTCACTACAGAGTTGAAGGGTCTTCTCTGGAGCTACTCTCCTTGGCAAAAAGCAGAATTAAAGAACTAAAGTGCTCCCAAATTTTAGCAATTAGAAAGGTATGACCAGAAAAATAATTATGTAAAATTGGAAATACCAGAAAAGCATCATTTTTGGAATAAAACTGCTTTAGGTCTGAAGGAATAAATATTAATGTGTGAAATTATTTGTTTGAAATGGCAGCTGTTTGGAGTTTATAGGCTTTTAAGCTTTAAGAGCTTACATTGAGGGTCAAGTGCAGGAAACTGCGAGGGAGCAATCATTTAAGTATTATCCACATTAGTGCTTATACTAGTCTTAGCAACATCACCTACATGGGAGGAAAAGGATATAAGTAACAAATGCACACACAAAGGAGTTACATGGAAAAAAAATATGCAAAATTTGGGAGAATTTTTTTTTTTTTTTACTGTTTTTTAGTCTATAGATTCTCCGGCTAAAACCATCTAAACCAGTGTTCTTTCCCCCCGCTTATGGTCTTGACCTTTCATACTTTCTGTTTGCATTTGTTGAAGAGATGGCAATGACAGTGCAAACTTCAGGAGTGGAATTCTGGTTTAGAAGTTGTTCAAACACATTGCAACCGCAATTAAAGTTATAGCCTGGGATTCCATAAAGTGCAGCAAAAGCCATTCCTTTAACCCCAGTCTAGCAGCCAAATTTCTCTTTAGGCTGAACTAATTCCCAGAGGTGCTTGTTCTGTCAGTTTATGAAGCTTGGCTTTTAGAGATTGGAGTAGAGCTTTTGTGCTCCTTCAGTCTTGTCCAGTACTGCCAGCTAGTGGTCGACTTCAAAAGCTTAACCTAGTGGAATTCATGTTATCAGTTTAAAAACAGACAAATGGAATAAAAATAGGAAAAAAAAATTATCTACAGGAGTAGGTGGCACTCTTCTTATTTTTCCTGAGCAATATAAACATGGAAGAAAAACTTACCCGTAATAAGGTTTCCTTCAATTTTTTATCCCCCTGTATCTCTCTGATTCATTTCAGGATAACTAATTAGTCTCAGAAATAGCTATAAAGACATGAATAGTCAGAGAGTTATCCACAGAAATCATAGAGGATTTTCCAATTAATTATTTCCATATATGAAATATTCAGGTTACAGTGAATATGTATAATGTGTCTGTTCAATGCAGGAAAGCTTTGCATAGAAGTTTTCTCTTTAAATGCACTCAATTTATCACAGTTTTTAAAAAGTTGGAGCAATATTAGTTTCACCTAAAGCTAGTATTATAACCTAAAAGTTAGTATTAAAGGTCCTATTAATCTAACATACTGAGCAGGGAGGCAGAAAAAGGTGTTCGACAAAAGTACTGGACTCCTGAAGTTGCTTGGGCTTCTGAAGTCATTTTTGTGAGATGTAATCATCCCTTTTATATGTACTGTTTCACACATGTAATTTTGATCTCTATGAATGTTCTGTACATCTTTTGAAATGCAAGAAATGCTAATAATTGTAGATACTATCATTTATTTTGAAATACCTTCAGGCTCAATTTCATTTGTCATTGGGCTTTTACAATTCTTTTTTACTTTAAACAGTAGCCTAGAATATTTGATTTTTAAAATTATATGTAACCTTTGGAAGTTTGTAGTATTTTATGGCTGTTTTAATGGACGCTTTGCAAGTTTTGTTGACACGCTTGCAAATTTATCTAGTAAATGACTTGAAAACTCTTTGAATTTTTTTTTTTTTCATATTTCTAAGGGCTCCAGTATAAATGGGCACAATTTATGAGTTAGATATTTATTTGAACTGTGAATTATTCTTTTATATGAAAATGAAGCTCAATTCTCTGCCTCCTACAGCTTTCTCAGGAATCTAGATAATCATGCACTTCTTACTTAAAATCCTCAGTACTTAAAAATCACTGAGAATTTGTCCTAAAGATCTGCAGAGCAGATCATGTGTCCAGTAGAAAATACCCATTTTTGCACAGTCCTCAAGGTGAAGGTTCCATTGACAGTCAGTATGAATGCAATAAAGATAGAAGCAGCCATTAAAATAATTGTTTAACATGCTGTTTAAACAAGAAAGCTTTAAGGTGGAAATCACAGCTGCGAATCCTAGCTTTCTCCTAGCGTAGTTCTCATTTATTGAGCTCAGAAATTCTTCCTCTGTAACAATATCAGACTGCCAAAAAGACTTTCTTCTTCGCTTTCCTACTTTTGGTAAATCAGAGAATGTGAACATTGTGACATTTTGGGGAAGATTCATCCGGTTTAAAAACTTGCTAGCATTGAGAACATTCATACAGACTTTTTCATCTTGTCCTTTAATTTTGTAGAATGGTATCTGTTTCTTTCTTATGTGCTATCATGCTTCCTACTGTTCCAAATGATGCATTAAGTTTTTTCCTTTGGTTTCTCTTTTATCTCTGCCAAAGAACTGAATATTTAGTCTCTGTAAGAACTAAGTGGGATTTTGAATTACAAGAATTCAATAAAGAATGTGCCTGGCAAGACGCATTTTCCACTTTTCTTTGCAAGTGACTGGATCTTCGCACATCACTTACAGAAGAGTCAAACTGATACCACGTTTTTAAAAGAGGACAGGAAACCAGAAACTGAACTGTAAACATCAAATAAGCCTCATTAACAGCAAACTTCATATGTGAACATATAACAGAGTTCTTATTTACTGCAAGAGCAGTGTTGGTTGCATTCTTCTCCTAAGGTTTTGATAGAATGGTTTGGGAAGCAAGGATCCTTAAAGATCACCCAGTTACAACCTCCCTGCCACAGGGAGAGACACCTCCTATTAGACCAGGTTGCTCAAAGCCGCATCCAGCCTGGCCTTGAGCACTTTCAAGGATAGGACATGCACAGCTTCTCTGGGCACCCTGTTCAGTGTGTTACAGCGTGTTCCGGATAGTTTGTTGATTCTTGTTGTCTTATTTGGGATATTTTTCTGCTCATTTGGCCTAAAAGCATTTTCCTTAAACAAAACCAATCAATTTTGCACACTTAATCTAATGCTCAGGCTAAGGTTATCTTGTCCTTTGTAGAGATAGCATAGAACTTAAAGCAGCTCATTTCTGCAGGGCATTCCAGTGTCATGTAATTTAAGATTATTTTGATTAACCTATTGATTTAGGAGGATAAAGGTAAATTATGTTTCTTTTTGCTGGTTTGTTTTGTTTTGTTTTCTATGAGCTGGCTGGCTTGCTTGCTTGCTTTTTTTCATGAGTAAAAGAAGAAATACTCTTTTCCAATGCAATTCTTTTCAATACTTATTAACATTTGAATGTGGGTTTTTTTTGCTCATTACTAACAGTAGTTCATTTAAAAAATATTAAGATCATAAAAAAAAACCTAGTAACACCTGTCAGCTAATGAATCAATTAGAAACATTTTTTTAGAAGTATGCAAAGTAAGGAATTATTATGCTATATCATATATATCATATATATGCAAAGATCTGCTGCTAAAAAGTTGTAGATTTTACTCAGAAATAAGTGTTACAGGCTTCAGTTTGTTCTTTCATGTTACCGAAAACCCCTGATAAAAAGTTATACTTACTTTAAGATGCATAATTTTTATTTTTTTTTTTAGCATTTTCAAACAGCATTTTTTATTACCATTTCAGTACACAGAATGGTAATGCAAACAATTTTATTTTTTTAGAAGTAAAAAGATATTTTTCAGAATGAAAATTTAAAATTGCTGTCTAAAACACTTCTCATTCCTTAATTTAACACTCCTGTCCATTATCTGTGTCATAACCTCATTAAAAAATATTTTATTTTTCATCAGGAATGTTTTCATGTGAAATGCTCTGATCAACATGGTGATACACGTCGTCGTCTGAAAATTTCTGTGAACAATATGTTGCGATGAATCATTCCTACAAATGTGCAATATGGGGATTGAGCTTGTTTGCAATTTTCCCTAAGCGGAGCTGCCCAACTTTGAAAATTAGCTTGCCAGCTGTTGTTAGCATCTGCAGTATTTCTAGGTCATGCTCTTTTCAATAAACAGGGAATAGTTTGTTGCTTGTTAGGTAGAGCTGCTCCTAAATACCTGTACTGTAAGAATCTGTCTTGGGTTCAGCAGCAGCAGTCACTTTTCTACTTTAGTGGTTGGTACAATGCTGTGTTGTCGACTTTCAGCCTGGGAACAGTGCTGATAACACCAGTGTTTATAGTTACGGTCTAGAATGTTTTGGTCTGACCAAGGACTTTCTGAGGCTCATGGTCTGCCAGGGAGGAGGGAAGCTGGAAGGAAGCAGAAACAGGGCACCTCACCCAAACTGACCAAAGAGGTATTCCATACCACAGTATGTCATGCCCAGGATGTAAAACTGGGAGCAGGAACCTGGAAGAGGTCAATTCACAGCTCGGTCAAAAAGTGGTGAGCAGTTGTATCCTCTTATCTTGTAACTACAGTGAAAATGGCTTTTATTCCATTTGGATGCTGGTTATAGCTGATGTCTCACTGAAGATCCTTGAATCTGATGAAGCAGATGTCAGGGAGAATTACACAGGTAGACTTGACAGGCTGTCTAGCTCTAAGCCTTCAAGATTTCCATGGAAGACACCTCACTAGGTAGCACTACTGAAAACCAAGCAAGCACATCAAAAATTGAAGGAAATTCTTAGTGCAAAGTCTTGGCTCAGATCGCTACAGGGTCTGCTCTGTTAAAATTCAGTTTATATGATCCAGACTCTTAGAAAATCTATGTAGATATATAATGATAGCTCTTGTGTTTTAAACATTGTCTTTACAGTCAGAGTAGTAGAGTAGATAAATTACGTTACGTGAATCTTTGAGATAGGCAACATTTTACTGTTAGCTGCTTAATCTGAAAATTGTTTCCTGGTTATTTTTCCCATGCAGAAGTTGTAGTTCAGCATGCACCCAGAATGCATCCCATCCAGAATACAATTATAGTAACTTCTATATCAGGAATGATTAGAAAAAAAAGCAGAGTTAATATTTCTCTAAGTTTGTATAAAATTTTGCCTAATAACAGAATAATTCAGCTGTCAGTAACCACATACAACCATGTCATAAATAAATACAGAAAACAACATAATTGTACAGAAATAAAATTAAAATTGTTGTTTGGTTTTGGTTTAATAGTTTTGTTTTTATAAGTAGAACAAAAGCATAAAATCATTTGTTTAAGGGACAGGGTAACAGATTTAGGAATGGGCAGCAGTCATTTGTCTACAGAAACCATGATGGTAGTATCCAGAAGAAAATTATGCTAATGAAAAAGTCATGCCTCATGGTACTATTATTACTTGCCTGTGATACATGAATGATAATGAGGATTACATCACTTCTTGAATTTCTAAATTGCTTTGCAACCTGATTACGTATACATTACATTCTGCTTCACAGTTGGCAGATTTTCACTTTCCAAAGAGTTTAGATTGTAACATTGTGCACTCTTTGCCTTAATTATACATGCAGATAACTGGTTTATATTTCCATAAAACTTGCAAACCTTTTCCCTATGGCATTTCTCCTTTAGTCCAGCTACTGGAGCTAAGAATTTCTGGTACACAAATGCTTTTTTGCTTACATGGAAAACTGCCTTTCCTGATCATGCTATTTCTGTGCTTCAGTTTTAGTCATCAAATGTGTGCTGAGCACTGGACCTAAGCTACACCCTTTTCCTTATAAGCATATTTTTTTCTTAGTACGTCTTGTAAACATTTTTTCTTTTTCTTTGTAGTTTAACTTCGAAACTGCCCACCTAACACTACTTTCTTTCATCAAATATCCTGTATTTGGATCATAGCAGAAGCAGTGGTAGTGGTCCCTTTCCTCTTTGATCTTCTGGAATTGTCAATTTCAAAGTGTTCTAGTGAAGCAAAATTAGAAATTCTTATGGAGCACCTGACAAGAACACTTACTGCTTTTGCTCAACTTCTGGAGAAGCTCACAATGGAAAGTGAATAAAACGATCCAGGCTATTTGCCAGTAAAGAAGGGGGTGCTGTAAAGAAGACTTCCAGTCTGCGGGGAAATGAAGTTACTTGGCTGAGTTATATTTACCATTCTAAAATTTAGAAGATAAAAATGGTGAAAAAATATTAAGGAACTTTCATAACTTAGTAATTACGTACACGGTACTAGGAAGATTAAAGTTAGCTTCTGCTGCTTCCTTTCCCTTTGTGTCATTTATGAATTAAATTTTCTGCAATTTAAGAGGCATGGAAAGCTGTGTCTTGGTGAGAGCAATCTTTTCCTCACAAGTCCTGACAAAACATACCTTTTAATTAAAAACCTTTCACACTGCATCTAATTAGTTGGATAGTCCAAGTTGAATAGTTCATCCTGAGAATGTTTAACATATGCAAAGTCCATGTCAAAGCACATAAAAGTATTTACTAAACAAAAATAAAAAAGTCTTGAGATAGCCAAGTAACCATATGAAAGAAGTTACAAGGTAGATTCTTTCCCTGTGTGAACTGGCACAGATCCATTTTGAGTCCACACAGTTAGACTGTAGGTGTCTCATTATATGAGCTTCTGCAAAGGCACAGATTTGAACCAGTGATTTGGTGATTCATCCATGAAAATACTTACCTACAGTTGTACACTCAGTTTCAATTAAGAAAAGCTTTTTAATTTTGAATCTACTTTTGCTTATGTTTTTCAAAACACATTCTCTGTAGAATATGCTGTAGATCACACAGCAACATCTTTTTCTGTCCCAGTGCACAAATTCAGAGAGACATTTTGAGTAATTAGAGTAGCTTTGGAGCTTTAGATGAAGTGAAGGCTTGTCTGCGCAAAATCTGTACAGAGCCAGACCTGAATTTAGTATTCACTGCATGCTCCTTGCTACCTCTTAGCAAATATTTTTATTTCTTCCCAGGAGTGCATTCTTGTGCTGCCCTGACTACAGGAGTGAAATTAGTGTATTATTAATTCATAGAATGGCTTGCCATGTGCTGCCTTGCTATGGACAAGTCCTGACATGTTGGGTTTTTAAACTCCCTTTAGTTTCTACTTTCAGAAGAGAGGTCAAGCTGCTGACCTTTAAACATTTTTGCAATGAGCAGTGTTCTTTACCCAACTGATTAATTTTTATCGTTCATCTATGTACATTTAATCTGCTTCCATAAAACACAGATATAAAAGATTTCTTCTGAGTCACTCCCATGTTAACTGTAGCCCAAAACTGCAATCAGCAAAAGTTCTAAGTTTTGCCATAGTGTTGAAACAGCTCTCTGTCACTACAGTGCATGTGAAGAAGAGGTTTGGAAACACAGCTGTTCAGTTTCATTTAAATTATGAATAGAAAAGTTATGTCATTACAGGTTTATAAATACACAATATGCTGTTAATTATGCTTTATGGGTCTCTTAGGTATTTCATAATCCTTGCTGTAGCACAGTATATTTTTCTTTATTGCAATATGTTGCTTAGTAATGCATAAATATCACCAAAAATGCAGCTACTTGTATGTTTTTTAATAGTTGTCTGTCTTTACTTAAAAGATGGAATCAGTAATATGCCTCTCTGTGCCAGCAATGAGGATGATAGTTTCATATCATGCTTGTCAAACTTGCCATCATTGAAAGGGTGATAGCTCTCTTTATATGTCTTTTCAGACACTGAAGTACATGAATCAAAAATGACCATATACAGGAGCAGGAGAGGAAGCAGTCTACATAATGGGGAGGAGGGGAGAAAGGAAACAAGGAGAGAGGCAAAAGCAGAGAGCAATATACATTAGTTTCTAATGGTCTGCACCTGGATACAATCACCCTTTCTGGCCAAGCACTGGGCATTATGGAATGCACTTTCACAGCTGGAACACAATGCTGTGTCTCAGCAAGCCAAAACTATTAGGTGTCTGAGAAAGGACTCTAGGGTTTAGGGTTGAAATGTTCACTTCATAGGAAGATTTCTATTCAGAAAAAGCTAATTTCATCAACCAGTTCTATTAAAACTTACAACTGCAAATGAAGCCATAATGTGACTTTTTTTAATTATTTTTTTTTAATGGGCCCCCATGAACAAGTGAAATCACAAGCAATATCATCCACATACATTCTACTTATAGGAATGACAGGTGGCTTTGGTTTTCCCATACAAATTAATCCCTTTTTGTCCACCAAGGATCTTCTCCTTTGAGAAGCACCTGAGTAGATACCTTGTAAGAGAAATACAAGGCTGTTTTTAAGCACATGCACAATTCCTCTCCTGTTTTGCTTTTAGAGGGGGACGGCCACCTTTTAAAGGGTGAGTGCCAGAAACTTGACTTTTGATGATGAGTTTGCAGAATAATTTATGTTTTAAGAATAATGTCCCTCTCTTGTCACCTGCTATTAAATCACACTTCATGCCTCAGAAAGTGTTGAAAAATGACTGTGCCCATCTGTTTCTACAAATAATATGTTTAGATTCTGGCTGAGATAACTTTGCTTTCAGACTGATGCTAAAATCTGCATGATAGTCTGTTGCATTAAATAAAGCTTGGTTCTACTAATAGGTTTCTGACACAAATGTGCTTGACTGACTGCCGTCACCTAAGCTGTGGCTTACTTCACTATGAAAACTGAACTGATGCCAGTATGGGTGTTTCCCCAATTATATTGACATTCAGTATGACACTGGATTAAAGTGCTTTGCTTTTTAGGCAAAGTTTGTAGGAAAAGGGAACAGAATGTAATAAATGAGGGCAGGGTGAGGGAGAAAGGCTGGTGAGTAAGATGTGTGGCTAAGAGAACATAAGAAGAAAGGCCTTTAGTTGTTTTGCAGTTTCCCAGAATAGGGATAACATATTAGCCAGGGAGTCTGACATGTGGCTGTAAGGTGGGTATCCATTCCTTATATTTCCTAATCTTTTCCTTTGTAGCTACAGGTGTACAAACTATTCAGGTCTGGATAGTTTATGAGGAAAAAACAAAACAAAAAAAAAAAAACATTTACAAAGTTAGTTATGGATTGTAAGAGAATTTGAGAGTGAGTGGTTATAGACAATGGCATGATTTTAATCTTTTTGGCTAGTGAGTTTGACCTTGGCAAAAGAGGAAATTACTTTTTTTTTTTGTGCATCTGATCAGCTGGATCAAGTCGAGTCTTTTGGGGCCTCAGTCACTGCTATAGTGAAAATAAGAACTTTAAATAAAAGGGGTCAAATCTGCTGCATAAATGCTCAGTTAAATCAAACTGGGACTGCTCAGTTTTAAGGCATGTGATAAGTTCCATGGAGAATTGGAGCATTAGCATCATATTCATGTAACTGATGTATTTAGTCACAGGCAGATTTCAGACACACTTGAGCCTGTTTCTTATTGTCCCCCAATTGTTGTACACAGAGTTATTATTTTTTGCCTTGTTACAGAAACACAACTTTCCCTCTTGCCCCTCCCTTTCCTAGTCTGACTTTGTTCATTCCACCTGAAGTCTTTTCCAGGATACTTGACACCAACGTTAACAGCCTCAGATCTAAGTTTTCTGGCTTCTCCATAGAACCATGGAGCACCTCACTGATCCATCAGCAAATACCTCTTGGCAATCTGTTTGGCAAAACACTTTTAAAACTCAAACCCTTGCTGCCCATGGAATGCAGAAAACGTTTCCACAAGAGTCTGGCGTTTTGGTTCTGGTTGGTTGCTTGGGTTTTTTTCTGCTTTCTACTCTTTTCAAACAGTAAAACCAACAACTTTCCAGTTATGGTTGAGAGAGGAAATTGGTGGCAGTGGAAGTGTTCCACAAAAACAAAAAACAACTCTGCTTTTGAAATGACCCCCAGATTTGCAGGGTTGAAGATTTTATTCTATACATATTGTAAACTGTTTAAATATTCCTTGAATAAAATGGTATGGAAAGTTTACATCAGGACATTTATTTTCTTCACAGTTTTTTGTATTCAGTTGGTAAAAAATTAAATAACTAAATGACAACAATCAAATTAAAACAGTTGGGGTTGTTTTTTCCCCTCTAATTTGCTTGCAAAATTCAGGGAACTGGGTTTGTTTATTCCAAAGAAGATGACAGCAAGAGGAAATCTTCAATTACATAGATATTTCTACAACAGTTATCTGTGTCTGACTGTAATCTGTGCTCTTGTGCTCATAACAGGTAGAATAGGAAATAATAGAATTAATTGGGTAAGGCCAAAAAGATCTAGGTTAAAACTGTAAAAAGCTTGCTACTGATAATGCTATTGAACCACTGGAATAGTAGCACAGACTTTGTTTATGCAGCTTTTAAAGATGCATCAGATTACTAGGTAGAACTAAATTTCTGAATTGTGTAGGTGAGAGGAATGTTTCCTCTATGATTCTCTTCATGTGAGTATTTAGGGAAAGTGCATACGTGCAATTTGTCATAAGAAGATGAAGTTTTTAAGTGTATGTCAGGGGTGTGAGAGGTTCATGGGAGCATAGCTATCCCCAGGAAAACTGAAACAATTATTTGGAATTTACAAGATGGTGTTGTCTGTCCTGCAGTTTTTCTCAAAAATGTGTGCTGTAATGTAATATGACAAATCACTTTAAATACCAATTTGGACTAAAGTGTTACTTAATACCAATTATAAGCACTGATTGGAATGTGTATCAGGTGCCATATTTAATTTCTTTGTGGTCACGATTAAAATAACAACTAGAAAAGCACTGACTTTGAAGGGTAAAAAAAAATATATTTTCTGCAAAAAGCTTTTCATGCTCCACTTTGAAATTATGTTCTAATGTAAGGAAAACACAAAATTAAATCTGCCTTCTTTTTTTTTTTGGGTCCTTTAAAATGAAGAATAGAAAGTATGCAAAGTACATTTGGACCATGTTTAGATAAATTCGCTTTGTAGTTCAATGCAAGCTACAGGCCAAGCTGGTAGAACTATATCAAGTTACTTGCTAAGAAGTGAAAGCTTGTACCTTTTCTCAAAGCCTTTACATTTATCCAGTTTTAATTTGTCCAAATCAGTATTCAGGGCCAGGTTGGACAGGGCCTTGGGAGACATGGCCTAGTGGGATGTGTCCCTGCCAGTAGTATGGGGAGTTGGAACTAGATGATCTTAAGGTCCATTCCAGTCCTAACCATTCTATGATTCCATGTTAAAACAAAAAAATACAATGTGAGCAATATTTGAATTTTTTTTTCCCTTAGAAAACAATTATGCTTTTGAAGTTAAGTAACCCTCCAAAATCTTGCAATTAAAGTTGTTTCTTAAGTGATTTTCCTTGTTCTCTCTTGTTATAGTATATGGAAACTGGTGTTTAAATAGTTTGAGAAGCCAATTCTTTTCTACCTTACATGAATATTTTCTTTGTTTTGATTCTTTAGAAGACAGTCATTATGAACCTGCTTATGCAATTATTAATGGATGTGAATCAATGTTAATGCAGTTAGTGTATCTAACAAAATTGTGAGAAATACTTCCACTAAATTTACATTATTTCTTCCTCCAGTGTATGGTTTTTTACTGTCTATGGGTTTGCTAAAAATGTCTTGTGGGTTTGGGTGGTTTATGTTTTGTTTTGTTTTAAAACTTCCTAGAAGCTCTTAGAAGAGTGAGATTTATCATGAAATTCTACTTTGAATTTTATTTTTATAAAAGTATTGCTATATAAAGTTTCTGCTTTTTATCTTTCCAAGATGTTTGATTAATAGACTGTAACTAGAGATTTCAGGGAGGAAAATATGTCAGCTTGTCCATGATACGGCAAAAAATATATAGAAATGGAAGTGATCTCTCTTTCCCCCACTGTTTTGAGCAAATTACCTCAGGTTTGGCCATGTTCAAGCAGTCTTCTAAACACTTTACCTTTTAGATTTGAGAGTAGCATTATCTTTTTGCACATGTTGGCCACGGTTCATTGACTACTATTCTTAGAATGCCCATTATGCTTTTCCTCAAGGATGTAAAACTTTCTCAAATCATGCAATTTTTAACTATTTCTTTCAAAGTTCTGGAAATTGGTCTGCCTGTTAATGGCACATACTGAAAATGTTCACAATATTGCAGCTAGTGGCTCTTCGGCTTATGGTGAATTACAGGAAATTATCAAAACAGATTAATTATGGGAACAAAGCACTATTCTGATATCCCAAACCTGTTAGTTTTTTTTTGTGTTTTTTTTATTAACGGCTTGGAAAAAACAATGTCTTACAAAAAAAAGGACATTATTGTCCTCTTATTTTGTTAGTTCCTTGACTTTTATGAGAATTAAACACATCCTTTTCTTCCAGGTCATCTTGCATTGTATCATGAGAATTAAACACATCCTTTTTTTCCAGGTCATCTTGCATAGTATCCAAACATCAATGTGTGAGAGAAGTAAATATGTCATTTAGATAGTTGTACAATATACCTTATTTTGTGGTCAGATACTTGTTGCTTCTGTGATAGTAGTATATCCTAGTTAACGTTGAATAATCTCAAGGATACAACACTGACATTAATATATAGCTATATTCTTAAGCAAATCTTAATCTATAATGAAACGAGGATCTTTTTTGTAAGTAGTAGATACCTTCTCTAGCTTTTGGGCATCTCTTTCTTGAGGCAAACTTGCTTAGTTTATAGATACAGCTGACGTAAATCAAACTGCTTTTCTCCTACACATTACACCATATCCAACTTTTTTAGTTTAATGTGTTTTAGCTCACAAGAGCTGGAAAAATCATGCTTATAAATTACTGTACTCAGCAGCATTTTTAATGAATAATTATGAAGGGAATAATCCTGATTTTAGATTTCATTGCTTTTATTTTCATCTGTCCAAGAAACTTAAGGATACCTGTCAATGAAATTACCTCAACAAGTGAAATTTCATCTTGGTACCTTTTTACCTCTCCGGTGTCTCTGGTGTTTGTCTTTGGATCTGAAAGCATCTCCAAAATGATCTAAAGTGTTCATTTTTTTCTTGTCCTAAACAGTCATGTACCAGTACTGTCATAAGTACTTCTGATGATGATGCACCAAGTTTCAGTTTATGTTTGTGAAGTCCATGGAAACTTTGCTGCTTGGGAAAAGTGTTACGTAAAGAATAACTTGTTCTGGTAGGTGGGATGAGGAGAGATTCAGCTTCTAGAAGCAGAAAAGTAATCAATGAACTATTGAAAGAGCTCTGTAATAGCCTGTTGGAGGTACAGACTCTGTAGCCCTGCTAGTTGACTTTGATGTGCATTTTTTTTCCCAAATGCAGGGGGTTCAAACTATATATTTTGCAGCTCTTCATAGCTCAGACAGCCTGTGGGCTGAACAGTGTATGTTCCACTTTGGATTTGTACAGGCAGATGACCCAGTCTGAAGTGCACAGCTCAAAATCCTCAGCATGCCTTCAGTCCATCTCTTGCAGTAGAGAATCTGCTTACTGGTACTTTCCCAGTACCTACAGAGAAAAAAAAAAAAGAAGAAGACAGGAATTCTCTATGAAAAGGATGAGCTTAGCTTTGGAATACATAAATACCACATTCCTTATGACTTTTTTTTTACAGGAAATCAGAACAGCAGGAGATTGAACTGTCGAAAATTGCTTCTAATAAATTCTGGAGAAGGAAAAAATGTAGCAGGAATAGCACATTCACTTTGCTTCTCCTTCCATTGCATTCTCTCTTATTCAATATTGTTATATTTTAACAGAAATGTTCAAAGTAAAACTGAAACCTTTTACAATACCCTTCATCAAAAAGCTATTTCTTTTTAACAAGAATCAGCATTTCTTATAATTTATTGCATATTTCTTTCAGTGGTCATAACTTTTCAGGATAGTCATAGAGAAATAATTTAAAAAGAGGTTGATACTACTTAGATCTCATCAGAGGAGATGGCCAAACAGCTGTTAGCCTTATCCAGAGAATAACCATTACCATCTTTCATCAGGTGAACCAAATACAGTTTTCTATCAAAAAAAGATTTTTACATTATTTTCCTCACAGCATTGTAAACTAGATTCATCTTCATAATAAAAAGAATTTTGAATGCTGCTTTGCTTTTTTTCAGAGCTCCAAAATAAAAAGCATTGTAATATGTTCTATACTCCTGTAGTTCTCAATATATAAAATGCTTTAGATACACAGGGGAGAGGTATAAGCGTATCATTCAGTTCTAAATGGATTTCAAAAAATTCCCCATATTTCTTTAAATATTTCTAAAATGTCTGTCTAGAAAGATCAGGGTTTGCTCCAAAGCTGCCTGGAAGCTGATGGGCAGTTTCTTACTGTTTGAGAGGGAAGGAGGAAGGAAGGAAGCACAGAACTTAATACTTAGCTTCTTTTTTTTTTTTAATCTAAGAAAGGCACCAATTATACAGCTTCAGGTAATGACCCATGTCATACTTACAGCCATCAAAGCTCACAGTGATTGATTCCAGGCTTTTGAAATTGTTTCCATAGCAACATCAGAATATTTCTATTGTTGGAAAAAATTAAGTTTTGACTGCGTTTTCAATCTCAGTTACCTTGCCTTGGTAACTTAGATGATGCCAGAAGGTCTTTACAAGAGAATTCACAGCAGCCATCCAAAAAAGAGGAACTTCCCTTCCTCATTGCTTTAAAATTTGTTTTCCAGCC